>JAJPUD010000945.1:121350-162739 GCA_023553655.1 Myrmecobius fasciatus
CTTCTCTTTTCTCTTCTCTCTCCTTAAGTGTCTTCCTCCTCCTTTTCATATCTTGGGCCTCTTACAACGAGAAGGCCAGGCATATTCCTTCTTCTTAGGATGCTGGAGAAGATTAGGTTCATTATGCATCCTGAACTTGACTATAGCCTTCTATGTTTTATCCAGTTCTCCTTAATTCCCCACCATCTCAACAAGGGGACTTAATGCCATATTTTCAACATAGGTACATAACAGGACCTCAACAGCTGTCACCAGTAAGCCACTAAGTAGTTTCTGTGAGTGCTGTTTGTTAAAGGTGATCCCCAAAGACAATACTACTTCCTGTGTGTAGGGGCATCCTTGTAAAATTAACTGATGTTATCTTCCCTAAGGCTGCACCAATTATTGCATTGCAGCCAATTTTGAATTATCTGGCGTGTTTTATTTTTTATGTGCCCTTTTAGGAGATAGTGACATTTCAAAATAATATTTTTAATGCATAAAATAAAAAGACTAGGATTACAAAGAAAACCAATTACATGAAAATACACTTATCAAAAATTAAAAAAAAAACAGCAACAACCAAATTTATAGGATTCCTGGTTTAGAACCACTTATTTATGATAATGGGAGGATTATATATAGAGAACAATAGCACAGTCCCAAACAATAAATAAAAAACATAATACTCATATTTAGTCTTCTAAATAAATTTAGTTTACACAATCAAGCACAGTTTACATGCTTGATTGACTTTGCTTTCCTTAAAATAGTTATTTGCTTCACAAGCTCGCTCTGTGACAAAGTAAAGGTAGCATGGGATTAGTTTTGCTGTGGATGATTGATGTGTGGATAATCATAAATTGATTTGTGGTTCATAATACTAGTTGGTTTTACTTTTTGCTTTTCTGTGCAGCTCTTTTGGCTTTATGCTAGAACCACTTGTGATTTCTTGGCCCTTAATAACTCAAATTGTTTTAGTTTATGTTTTCCTTAATTGTTTCTTGAAACCTTTCTTCACATGAAAAATTGTTGAAATGCCCTCACATGAAAACTGACTCCTCAACTTCCTGGCCAGTTTTTCCTCAAGAAAAATCATGTATTTTTTTTTTTTTTTTATTCTTTGTGACAATATAAATCAAGCATTTTTTAGAATAACTTTTAATATCACACTGAAGATTTTATTTTGAGACTTTTTAGTCTTTGTTTTCTTATTTATAAAACTGCAAAATAAGAGAGCTATAGTTTTGGTACAGCTCTGTGACACAGATAAAAATACTAGGCTTGGAGTTTGGTAGATAAGAATTCAAATTCTATTTCAGACATTTAGCTGTGTGAGCCTGGGCAAGTCACTTCTGTCTATCTGTTTCCTTATCTGGGGGGATAATAACACCACCTTCCTAGGGTTGTGAGGATCAAATGAGATAATAATTGTAACATGCTTTTTCATTCTTCTTTCATGTAGTATTATATAATGTTAGCTATAATAATAATTATTATTATTATCATGGATAATGTATTCTAACTTTACTTCATTTCATCCAGCTGGTTAAAAAGATAACTATTACCATAAAGCACAGTTAAGTTTTATAAAAACATTTAAGAGCAATGACAAACTGTCATTTCTGTTATTCTAGATTTGGCTTAATTATCTTATTAGAGAATGGGTTATGATCAAGTTGACCCCATGACAGTGACTTTTTCTGAGTTGTAAGGATAAAATGAGATATTTATAATGCACAGGGAAAGCCTTAAAGTGTTACATAAATGCTAGTTATTGCTTTTACATTAACTGAAAAAGGAGTGGAAAAATTGTAATTTTTGTCCAGAGAGCATTGGTTTTTAACTTGCAGTCCATGAACATCTTTTTTAATTCCTTCTTCCTTCCTTCCTTCCTTCCTGCCTGCCTGCCTTATTTCCTTCCTTCCTTCTTCTCTCCCTTCCTATGTCCCTTCTTCCCTCTCTGTTTCTTCCTTCCTTCCTTCCTTCCTTTCTTCCTTCCTTCCTTCCTTCCCTCCCTCCCTCCCTCCTTCCTTCCTTCCTTCCTTCCTTCCTCCCTCCCTCCCTCCCTCCTTCCCTCCTTCCTTCCTCCCTCCCTCCTTCCTTCCTCCCTTCCCTTGATAGATGTACTTATTTTTTTAAAAAAATGTTTTGATGATTGTGTTTCAGTGAAGTTGAATTGCTTTAAAATCCTATGTGTTTTATTTTACATATTTAAAATATTATCTGAGAAGGAATCCATGTATTTCACTGGACTGCTAGAGGGGTCCATTACCCAGAAAAAATTAATAATCTCTCCTATAGAGGGAGTATACGTAAAAATTAGGCTACAGATCTGTGAAATATATAACTATTTTCTTCTGACAGCTCCTATTGTACTGGTAAATAAAATATTTGATTAGGGGAACTATTTAAAAATATAAATATAAAAAAGATATTTATTTAGAATCTACAACAGACAAAATGAGAAGAAAAGAGAAAGTAAATGAACAGATAAATAAGGGGCAATAGTATATTTACAATAAAAATATTGTATAATCATAAGAATTTAAATCTGGAAGAAACCTTGAAGAAAATTATTTCAAAGATGGGAAAAAGTTTTTAGAGAGGATAAATCACTTTGTTAGGGGCCCATTGATGAGGCTGACAAAGCTAGAATTCAAAACCTCGAGCTAATAGCTCCACATCTAATATCTCTTTCTTCTTTAAGTCATTAATGTCACAGAGAATAGCATAACCAATATCTGAACCATCTTCTGACATCAGATCCATTACTCTTTCTACTATATGGCATTAACACTAATGTGTTTCTTTTTATATAAAAGGTCATGCTTAGAAGTAGAAAGATGTAGTACCTCCAGTTATTTAAGGGATTGTAAGAATAGTTCCTTGAACATGAAAGGAACCCCCTTTCCTAGATGGCCAATATAACATTGATGCTTAATAAAGATATGGGAATAAAAATGAGAAAATATTCAATTTCAGGGTGTAAAATGTGAAACTGAACTTTTCCTGCATTTTTCTCTTCTACCTTTTTCATCATATTCTCATGAAACTTTTATTCTTCCTTGAAGGTTTATTTGTAGCATTTTTCTTTCATTTCTCGGGCCATCTCTTGTTGAGTGACTTCCACAATCATGTTAAAGGCTAAAATTGGGCTTCTTTTGTTCCTTCCACACCACCTGAAACAACTAAAAGAGACTAAGTTTTTGAGGCATACATGCAAACGCCTTCTTCATCAACAGCTACCCCTACATCCAGAATGGGTTGCCTTAGCTAAAAAACAACTGAAAGGCAAGAATCCAGAAGATTTGATATGGCACACCCCAGAAGGAATATCCATAAAGCCCTTGTATTCCAGCAAAGATACCAAGGAATTACCTGAAGAATTACCAGGAATGAAACCATTTAGTCGTGGGCCATATCCTACCATGTACACTTTCAGACCATGGACCATCCGCCAATATGCAGGTTTTAGCACTGTGGAAGAAAGCAATAAATTCTATAAGGACAACATAAAGGGTAAGATGTTTTTGCCCCTTAATATTTAGCCAAACAGAGCAAACAGAAAAAGGCCTGGCTTTTAGGAAGCTTGATGAATGTATTTATAACTAGAGTCAGGTAATTTTATATAGAATGGTTACATTCAAGCTTTAAAGGTTAAAAAAACAACAAAACAAATTTGTTGTTGAGTTGCTTCAGTCATGTCTCACTCTTCATGACCCAATTTAGTGTTTCCTAAAGATAGATTTGCTTTTTCCTTCTCCAGCTTATTTTAGAGTTGGGGAATTGAGGCAAAAAGGATTAATGACTTGTCCAGGATCAAACAACTAGTAAGTGTCTGTTGGATTTAAACTCACAAAGATGAGTCTTCCTGACTCCATGCATGGTGCTCTATCCACTATGCTACCTAACTGCCTATAATAAATAGTAAAAAAAAAAAATTGTTAATTTTATGAAATTTGATATGAAGGGCATTCGGTGGAATAGGAAGATAAAATATAAACAGAATACAGCAACAATTACTACCTCAACTACTACCTAATGCCATACTAAACAACCAAAGAATTACTTTGTAGAAGTATTATTTTGTAGAGTTAGAAAAAAAATACAACATTCATCTGGAGAAACATAAAGATCAAGAATATCAAGGGAATCAATGGGGGGGGGGATGGGAAAAAAGGTGGCCTTAGCAGTACTAGCTCTTAGACTATCTTGGAAAGGTATAATCTTCAAAACAATTTGTTATCAGATAAGAAATGGAGAGATTGATAAGTAGAACATATTGATATATAAACTATGCAAAAGCAAATGAACACAGTACCTTAGTTTCTGATAAACCCAAAGTTCCCAACTTCTTTGATTTGAACTCATTATTCAAGAAGAACGATTTGGAAAACTATTGGCAAAAACTAGGTGTAGACAAACACGATAGTATATACCAACATAAGTTCAAAATGGGTACATGATTTAGATATTAACAGTAACATGATGAGCAAATTAGTGCATAATAGAAAAAAATTACCTGTCAGATCTATTGATAGGGTAAGATTCCCTGACCAGGAGAGATTGAAAGACTCATTGGAAGTAAAATGAATAATTTTGATTACATGAATTTAAAAAGTTTTTTTTTTTCACAGACAAAACAAATGCACCAAAAATTAGAGGCAGGAAACTGGGAAAATTTTTTTCCAACAAGTTTTTTCTGCCAAAGATCTTATTTCTAATATACATAAAGATGGTCAGATATAGATGAATAAAATCCATGTCCCATTTGATAAATGGTCAAAAGGTGTGAAAAAACTGTTTTCAGAGGAAGAAATCTATTAATAGGCAAAAGAAAAAAATGAGAATAATTAGAAAAATGAAAATTAAAACTAAGGAACCACTTCATATCCATTAAGTTGCCTAAGATAACAAAAATGGAAATTTACATGTTGAAAGGGATGTGAGAAAACAGTCGTATTCTGGACATCAATTTGGAAGTGTGCTGAAAAAAATTATTAAACTCTGCATACTTTTTGACTCAGGGATATTGTAATAAATGTATACTCTAATGAGAGTAGATCCACATTTAAGATAAGGCCCAGTGTTAACATTATTGATTTAGTATTATGCATTAAGTTAAAATTATTGGTTTAGCAAATTTTATTATTTATTTTCCCTTGGTTATTTTAATTTTTTTCTTGGTTACAGTATATTATATAAGTAGTGACAACTGATAAGAAGGAAACTATAGAGTCATTAATTTAAAAACCATAATAGTTTGGGGACATTTTATATAATGACAGATCTTAACATGGTAATTTAAATTTGCAGGGATTATCTTTTTTTTTTTTTTTTCAGAGGCCATTAGGGTTAAGTGACTTGTCTAGGGTCACACAGCCAGAAAATATTAAGTGTCTGAAGCCAGCCCTGACTTCAGGGCTGATGTTCTATCCACTACACCAACTAGCTGTCCCTGCAGGGATTATCTTGAGTCCTGAAAGTGAATTTACATTCAACATACTCTAATCAGTCAAAAAAAACCCAACTCTGTTATCCAAAAAATTCACTTATGTGGAACATCTTATTTTGTGATGATATTGAATAAGTAAAATGTTGCACTGGAATTATTTACTTCATTCTGCTGTATCTTTAGTAAGTTTTACTTTTCATTTTCATAAACAAAATAATCTGTAAGACATAACATGGCAAACTTTTGTTAGGTTAATCAGTTAATTTCCCTGTAATAGAATAGAAACAAATTTTCATTTTAAAACAGCCCCCTCTGATTCTCATATCCTTTTTTTTTTTTTTTTAAATACACTTAGCTGGTCAGCAGGGATTATCAGTTGCTTTTGATCTTGCAACCCATCGGGGATATGATTCAGATAATCCACGAGTCTGTGGAGATGTTGGAATGGCGGGAGTTGCCATTGACACTGTGGAAGATACCAAAATCCTTTTTGATGGAATTCCTTTAGAAAAAATGTCAGTTTCCATGACAATGAATGGAGCAGTTATTCCAGTTCTTGCAAATTTTATTGTAACTGGGGAAGAACAAGGAGTACCTCAAGAAAAACTAACTGGTACAATACAGAATGACATATTAAAGGAGTTCATGGTCAGAAATACTTACATTTTTCCTCCAGAGCCATCCATGAGGATAATTGCAGACATCTTCCAATACACAGCAAAGGTATCTTTTGCTTTGCTTTATTTGGCAAAATTTACAACTATATCCATTGTAAAATCTTCTAAGTGGTTTTTAAAATTTATAAGTAGATAAGTTAGTAATTGATCATTTATACTACAGTAGTCACTTTAAAAAAGAAAATAATTTCCTGCATTATTGCCTTACTAAGTTCTTTTCTTTTGAAAAAAATTCAAAATATAAAAATATAATTTGTATGCTTCTCAGGGACATACTGATTTTATTAAGGCAAAATGTTATAGTAAGTAATTATAAAAATGTAGAAAGTATTTGATATAGGCAAAACCATATTTAGATAATTTTTTTTCTTATGAGCAGTTGTCATGTAAAATTTATTTAGTTATCAGAAGTGCCATATCTAGATTTTCTGAAGTTTAAAATGTAAAACTACTGAGCCAATAGACACTTAGCAAGTTTTGTGTGTGTGTTTATCCTACATTTCTCGCAACAGATTTCAAGCTCCTTGAGTTCAGAGACAATTATTTTAATTTCAATTCTCATATTGAAAGCTTTAACATGAAAGCATAGCATATTATGTATCAGTAGATCTTTTTGATAATTGAAAATTTGAGCTTTGATTTCCTAGAATCAGTATTAAGTTCTGTTGTAATCTTTTGAGAAAGTTGATATTTTATACAAATAAATCAGACTGAAAATGAATTAATTTCTAGAACTTGTAGAAAGTCATTAGCAAAGTCAAGATGAATATCATACAATGTGACAAGGGAATGTTATTTTTGTAGATAGAGTTTCAGTTGACTAGTTTAAGGTTATAACATAGATTACAAAATGTTGAGAAATGACAGAAAAGGATATGGAGATAAGAGTAGAAAGCTTTTTCTTGCATGTTTGACTGAAAATGGAAGAGAGCTCAATAGCTTATATACTACATGTACCTATATGATACATTCAGTAATTCAAAAATCATTTATTAAATGCCTATCCAGATTCTCTGTTAGACCCTGAAATATAAAACCAAAAATGAGCTAATCCCTGTTTTCAAAGAGTTTACATTCACATTTGGGGGAAAAATGCACAAAAATTTTCAAGTGTTAATGCAAAATAATTTCTGGGAAGAGAATAAGTTGTTGTTCCTTCATTTTCACTTATGTTCAACTCTATGTGACCTCATTTGGAGTTTTCTTGAGAAAGATACGTGAGTGCTTTGCCATTTCCTTATCCAGGTGAAAACAATACTAAAGAGAAATAGTCTTATTATAGGAAATACTTGAGATTTGAAGATCATGATTCTGTGAGGCAAAGTTGAATACAAAAATATATTACAAGCATGGGCAGCAATTTGTGCATAGTCATGGAGATGGAAAATTCAGTTTCATATATGAGAAACTTAAAAGCACCATGGTGTTTCTTAACCAGAGAAGTAACATAGTAAAACATATGCTTGAGGTATACTGATTTGCTGTGTGGAGGATGATTTGAAGAGGGGAGACACTCAACACTAGGATACTGGTGAAAAAGCTATATTAAAACTTGGTTAAAGATAATAAAGAGCTAAAAATTAGACTTATGGCTTTGAGAGTGAATTTAATTAAATAGACAACAGCTGATAGGATTTGAGAGAGTGATGAGTTCAGAATGATTAAGGTTGCAAACTAGGGTGCTGAAAGATGGTAGTAACTTCATAAAAATAGGAAAGTTAAGAGGAGGGGCAAAAATGATAGCACATGACTACAGTTTTTCTCATTTTTTCCTTCTTTCTCCTCCTCTATTCACTCCAACTTGTTAATGTGTCTCTTAAAATTCAATATAATATGAATAGTATCTGATACAGTGGTAGTATTTCATTTTTTTTTTTAGCACTATACTATGAACACAACTTAAGCCCAGGTTAAATGTTAACTCATTCAGCTTAATATTATATTGCTTTTTTGACAGTTCACTTCATTTGAATAATTAATTTTTGATTTTTAATTTCTTTATGAAGCATATGCCAAAGTTTAATTCAATTTCTATTAGTGGATATCATATGCAAGAGGCAGGAGCTGATGCCATTCTTGAATTAGCATATACTATAGCTGATGGGTTAGAATACTGCAGAACTGGCCTCCAAGCCGGCCTTAGCATTGATGAATTTGCACCAAGGTGAGTGAAACTATATGAGATCTTTCCAGTGTTTGTAACATGACTGAAAATTTCTTTATAAGTAATAGAGATATATTAGCATTTAGCAAAATAAATTGTGAATTAAATATGTATAAACCTCATAACTAGATTGTTTTCTCTTAGTGATAACAAGGAAATTGAAAGAATGAAATTTGGAATTTGAAAATTTGGAATAAAATTCTAATTTGTAGTTGCCTCTCACTTATATTGAAATATTAATTGAAGGAAACAAATCCAAACTTATGTATGAGAACAATTATATTTTAAGAAGAGTTATCATTTTACTACTTTCAAATTTCCATAAAAACATTAATAATTGAAAATGAAATGGAATGTTGGAAGCAAATTTGCTTTCCTTTAAAAAAAAAGCTAATACTTTTATTTAACTATAAAAATGTTATTTTATCTACTTATCTAATAGTCTGTTAAATATGGAAACAAAAATAGCAGGATAGTGACTTATCCTTGGAACATTTCTATTTGAAGCTGATTGAAAAAGATGAGAGGAGTAAGATAATATTTATTATGACAATAATATATAAAATATATGTAACAATAATATTGAGTAAAAATCTACTTTAATTCATAATGTGTTCTACAAGTGACAAGTTAAGGATTTATTTTAGGACATTAATATTTCTGTCTTATTTAAGGATATCTTAATAATATTGCATAAATTTCTTAAAATGTTATGTCATCTGGATATTTTTGTCTTTCCACTTTCTGAACCACTTGGTCAGACCATTAGCATAGAAACTGGAGAAAGAATTTTCAACTTGAAGTCAGCAAAGATCTAGGTTCAAATACTATCTTTGCAGAATTTGTGTAACTTTGGATAAATCTCTTACTATCTAATCACCAGTTTTTAGGATTATAAAGAGTAAAAAGAACAGATTTTCCTGCATTGTCAAAGGAATATTATTTATTGGGAGTTACCTATAGAAATTAAAATTTTAGATCTGGGACAAAAATAAATATTACTAAAAGCTGGTGCTTATATAACATTAAAGCTTGCACAGTGCTTTATAGACATTGTGTCATTTAGCAAATTTACTTAACATCATTTGTTTTAATTTTTGCATTTCTTAATGTGTAAACTGACTTGTGAATGTCATTTTGTATGTATAGTTTTTGTGGAATCATTGTACTTGGTTGCAAGACATTTCAAAAAATAAAATCTTGTAAGTTAGTAAAATGTTATAAAAATACATTGATATTTATATTTAGTTTTCTATGACATTAAATAAATTAATGGTTCATTGATGTCGAGTAATGCAGATTTATCAAAAAAACAAAAGTTGTTGTCCAACAATACTACCAAAGTTTTTTAAACTTTATTTATACCTCTTGTTATGTATTATCTGTTAAATGAACTTAAAAGGTACTTTCTTTTTTGCTGAGACAGTTGAGATTAAGTGACACAGGGTCACGTAGCTAAGAAGTATTAAGTGTCTGAAGCTGAATTTGAACGCAGGTCCTCCTGACTTCAGGACCGACACTCTATTCACTGCACCATTTCTCTGCCCCTAAAAATTTACACTTGTCAAATTTTTGTAAGGTGAATTATACTTTAGCTGTATGAGAAAATTTTATTATTTAACAAAACTTTATATAAAGAGGAGATGACTTTTATAATGCCAGTGATTTTTTTTAATGTGTATAAGATGACATTTTCAGATATTGAGCTTACAATAAGTCAAATTCTCTTTTCTTAGTTTTACTTCATATTAATCTGAAATTTAAAAAATATTGTTTTTATTACTGGAATGTTCTCATACATGTAAAATAACATTTTTTTCATTGTGTCTTATATAACTACATTTTAATTTATTTGTTATTTTTGCAGATTATCTTTCTTCTGGGGAATTGGAATGAATTTTTATATGGAAATAGCAAAAATGAGAGCTGGGAGACGACTCTGGGCACACTTAGTAGAGAAAATGTTTAAACCCCAAAACTCTAAATCTCTTCTTCTGCGAGCACATTGTCAGACCTCAGGCTGGTCACTTACTGAACAGGTTATGTGTTTTTAAATTTTATTTTAAAATTCTTTTACTATTTATCATATTAATAAAAATCCAGGATATTTTTGGTAATTCATCTGTCACCTAAAAAATATAAAGCTTATTTCCTCTTGAAAATCAGTTTCTCAACTTGCCTTTAACTTTTAAAATAACTTTCATGCTTATTTGGAGGATAATAATTTGTTGGCTTTCTAATTATCTTAAATGCAACTTCTAGATTCATTAATTTTTTCTTCATATAAATATTACTATATATACATTTCCTACTGAAGTTACTTCATTCTATATATTACAACATATTGTCTCATTACTAATTTCAGTATAATTTTTTAGTCTATGATTTATTCCTTAACCTGCTCATTATTTAAGATGCTTTTATTTTTTCGTTTCCATCTTTTATTTATGTTTTCTTTGTTATGATTTGTATTATTATGGTATGGTATATGAAGAATGTGTCCAGCACCATTTCTGCTTTCTTTTATGAGTTCTTTGTGCTATAGCACATAATCATTTTAAAAATAAATCCCATAGGCTCTGGGACTTAATTCATTAACATTCTTATTCATAAGACTCCTTAAGTCTAACAGATCTAGTTTTCCTAACATTGTGTTCAGGTTTGTAATTTGTTCTAGTTTGATTTTTTCTATTGAGGAATTGTTTATTCTTTATGTGGAACATTAAGGTTTTGTAAAATTAATGCTTTCCTATTTAGGTGATTGCTTATTATTTTTTTTTAAATTTCAGGATTTTTCCAAGAATTTGGTTGGATATGCTATTTGATGCATGCATGTACATGCATATGTGTGTGAAAACAGATTTTCTTTTTAACTATATTCATGATTTCATCAAAGTATATTGTGAAGTTTCCCATTTTTTTTTTTTTTTTTTTTGCTGAGGCAATTGGGGTTAAATGACTTGCCCAGAGTCACACAGCCAGGAAGTGTTAAGTGTCTGAGACCAGATTTGAACTCAGGTCTTCCTGACTTCAGGGCTGGTGCTCTATCCACTGCACCATGTAGCTGCCCCAGAGTTTCCCTTTCTAAAGCATGTTCATACCATCTCTGCCAGAGATAGTCTTAAAAACTTTCCTAGAACACTTAAGTAACTTGCCACACACCATACTAAGCTGAGGATTTTGTATTTTATCTGAGCATCAATACAGAGCCATTGAAAAGGTTTTTTTTTTCTTTTAAATTTTTTGAGTAGGAAGTAATATTAGTCAAATCTTTTGTCAGTGTTTGTCAGGAGTCTATTACAGTTATCTAGAGAAAGGTGAAGTGGCTGTTCTCTAGGCTCCTGACTATGAATGTTTGAATGAAAGGTATATTGTAGGGGTAAAATTGATAACTATAACTGATTGAAGTATTAAAAAGAGAATGAAGAATTGAGATTTGATCCTGGATGGTGAATCTGTGTAGTTGGAAGAATAGTAATATTCTTAGTAAAAATAGGAAAGTTTACATAAGGAATGGGTTTAGAAAAAATTATTAGTTCTATTTTGGATGTATTGAATTTGAGATGCCTACAGAAATGGCAAATAGGATCTTGGTAATATGGTAGTGGAATTCAGGAGTGAAATTACAGCTATATGTAGTTTTGGGAGTTGGTACAGAAGTAAGTCCTGGGTATTTCAATATTTTATAGGCTAGTAGAGTACCATATTTTAATACATGAATACAAATATGTATCCTTAAGTGTAAAATTTAGATATGTAAAATTAAATTCAGAATGATTAAACATTCTTTGAAAATAAGAATAGGATTGTACATAACCAAGTTAAAAATAGATTGTGAATAACATATTTTGCCTGTTTAGGGAATATAAAAGTCAGAAATCTAATACATACATATATGTACTTATAATGTGTATGTAATCTAGAAACATTAGTCATTAGTTGTATAATTAGTTTATGCATTTATATAATTTTTCCTGCTGTGATTGAGTATGTATTTTGCAGACATGGGATATGTTCCAAGTAGTTAATAAAGTATAATTTGAATATTTTTATGGTGCATATAAAGCTTTACATTTTGTTGTTCACTTGTGTCTGACTCTTTGTGGATCCCATTTGGGATTTTCTTGGCAAAGATACTAGAATGGTTTGCAATTTCTTTCTCCAGCTCTTTTTTTTAACAGATGAAGAATTGAGATAAATAGGGTTAAGTGACTTGCCCAAAAGTCAGACAGCTAGTAAGACTAAGGCAGTAAGTAAGACTAGTAAGTAAGTAAGTCTGAATCCAAATTTGAACCCAGAAAGATGTATCTTCCTGAATCCAAGACTAGTATTTTAGCTTCTGAGCCACCTAGCTGCCCAAGGTTTGAAATAAAAAAACCTCAAATACTTCATTAATTCCTAATAAAAAACATAGTTTATGTTGTATAATATTTTACAGTTTCCGAAGGACTTTTAAAAATATATCATGTCATATCATTTGAGCCTCACAAAGTAATTGGTAAATGGGTAATTGATCTTCAAGATTGCTTACTTTTCCAATTTTTTTGCCAGATCAGGAAAAATAAAACAAAACAGAACTTTTGTTTTAGAATATTACTTAACTTGTATCTTTTTTTTTTTTTAACTGTTTAGCTTTTATCAAGCATTCAGTATTACATTTTGTCACCTTCAAGAATGAAATGTGCTCCCTCTTGTGGTTGGCAGCAATAAATTGGCCAGTTTTTGGTGATTCGCCTTGAATGTTGAAATAACGTGTCACTAATATGAAGTTATGCTCAAGAAACATTAAACTAAATATAATCTAATTGTATCAAGAATTCAAAATTTGTCACTGAAAATGATCTAAATTATTATCATATAGTTATTCAACAAGAAATTTTTTTAATTACATAAATTTAATAATTTAGGGGCTTTTACTTTTTAGGCTAATTGATTTACTTTGTCTACTTAGTTTTGTTTTTTTTTTTAACCTTGCTGAACTTTACTTTTCTATATGCTTTTCAAATTATATGATATAGAGATATGCTGGATGTAGAGTCTAGTTTTATTTTTTAAAATTTTCAATATAACTTTAATTTCCAAATACATGTAAAGATAGTTTTCAACAGTTGTTTTTGTAAGACTTTGTGTTCCAAATTTTTCTCCTTCCCTCCTTTACTTTTTCCCTCTCCAAGACAGCAAATATTCTAATATAGATTAAATATAAGCAATTCCTGGACCTGGAATCTAGAAGACTTGAGTTCAAATCCAGCCTCTGACACATTCTAGCTTTATGATTCTGAGAAAGTCATTTATGTTATCTGCCCCATTTTCTCCACCTGTAAAATAGGAAATAAATAGAAAAAAATAGGAAACAAATAAAATAATCATACTTCCCTTTCAGGATTGTTGTGAATATAAACAAATAATATTTGTAAAACACTTTATGAACTTTAAGGTACTATTTAAATGCTAGCTTCATTTGCTTAAATGATGGAAGAAGAGGTTGGTAGACATTATCTTCATTTTTTTCATCCATATTAAGAGGCAATACACTGAGTCCCACAAAGATTAGCCACTTTGTTCATGTTAACACAATGAATTGGTAACAAAATCAGTACATTATCACTATTTTCTGTCCCTTGATGTACAATAGTCTTCAATTTAATTTCATAAATATCAATTTGGTGCTCATTATGTATCTGTTGAAATGGGGTGATAATATAAATAAGTTTTGAATAATCCAAGCATTTCTAAGAGTACATAAAACACATATGATTAAAATATATTTTTTACAAGGTAAATTTATGTTTATAGCATTATAGAAAAAGGGACAAAATAAACTGTTAATTATAATCCTGCTGTTTCTATAGATTAGTCTTTGAACTGTAATTGACCAAGAATGATTTGTTTTATAAGTATAATTTGTGCAATATGATGTGAGATATTGTACAAATTATACTTATAAAACAAAACAGATAAAGTAATAAAAAAAATAGCATATTGTTTAGTCAAAGCTTTTTTTTTTTTTTAATTCCTTTAGGATCCTTACAATAATATTATTCGTACTACAATAGAAGCAATGGCAGCAGTGTTTGGAGGGACCCAGTCCTTGCATACAAATTCATTCGATGAAGCCTTAGGTTTGCCAACAGTAAAAAGTGCTCGAATTGCCAGAAACACTCAGATCATAATTCAGGAAGAATCTGGGATTCCCAAAGTAGCTGATCCATGGGGAGGTTCATATATGATGGAATCTCTCACAAATGAAGTCTATAATGCTGCTTTGAAGGTAAATTTCTTCTTTTGGTTTTGTCACTTGTAACAATTTTGAATATTTGAGATTTGAAATCTTTAAATTTTATCATAGATTCTTCTAAACTAAATATATATAAACTGAAATATAAAGAAGCAAAAAGTTTATTAGAATTTCTAGTGACAGTATATATTACTTTCTACTTTTTTTAGCTGATTCTTAAAAAGCATATTTCTTTAATTTTAATCAACTTGAGTTTTTTAGTATCTTTTGATACTGTATTTACATTTTTGTAATCATTGTGTCCTCTTATTTTTTTGATTCCATTTTATTTATCTTGAATTAGTTCATATAACATTGCAAAATCTATTTAAATTCTTCATTTCCATCATTCCTTATGATACAATTATGTTTCATAGTATTCATATGCTACTATTTCAGCCATTCTCCAGAGTTTTTTTGAGACACATAATTAATTTATTGCATTGTTTGCTACCAATATTTTGGTATACATACAGGACTTTGCTTTCTATCATTATTTTCCTGGTATATAAGTGTAATATTGGTGGCTAGATGAAAGGGTATTAATTTAATATTTCTTCTTACAAAATTTCCAGTTCTTTCAATACTTTTAGATACCTTTGTTTTTTCTTAGTAGAGAATTTATGTATGTCTTCTTACAGCTCCTTCCTCCAGAAGAATTAGTCTTATAGCTCCTTCAGTGTTTAATTTTTCCAGTTTTTACCATCTATGCCAATTTAATGGGTGTGAAATAATATCTCAGAGACATTTAAATTTGAAATTATTTGATTATTATTTTGGGTATTTTTACATCATTATTCTTTTTGGGAAAATGTATGTGTGTGTGAAAACTATCTTCATCATAAGGAAGACCAAAAAGTAAGCTAGATAAGCAGGACATTTTTGAAATTTAAGTTAATCTTAAATATATTCTTAAAAAGCAAAGCAAAGCATATATAATATATACTTAGGGTTTTGTTAGGATTCTCTTCTGTTGTACTATGTATATGAAAATGCCCATTCTGTTTGATGTTTAGTTAAAATAAATAATTTTAAAGAAAGAACCTTCATATAGTTTAATTGTCTTTTGGGAAATATGTCCTACTTTTAAAGATTAATGTCAATTTTCTTTGGATTTTTGAATATCAGACTTTTGTCATATATATGTATTATGTAAATAACTATAAATACATATCTCTCTCTCTCACACACATACACACCTATTTTTAACCCCAGTTTTTTCTTTCTGATTCTGTCTTTAATTCTTCTTATTTAATTTTTATTTATTCATTTATTTTGTTTCTACAATAGTTTTTAATTTCGTAGAATCTAAATTGCCTAGTTTTTACATTATTATCTCTTTTTTATTGTCTAATTATAAATTCTTTTCTTATCCACAATTGTGAAATAACTTTCTATTCTCTTCTAATTTATTTTTTAAATTTTTTTATATTTTAACATTTTACTTTTAAATGATTTCTTCATTTGAAATTTATTTTTATATGTTACTTGAAATGGTAGTCTGAGCCTATTTTCTAGCAAACTGCTTTCCTTTTCTCTCATTGTATTCATAAGTTTATTGAATAACACATTTACCATCAGAAATTAGTTTTAAAATATGTGCCAAGATTTTTTTTATCACCCCCAAAATCTTATGAATTAGAAAGGACCAAGAACTTTTTTTTTTAGCTTTCTCCTAGTCTTTCTTATTCCTCTCTAAATTAATAGGAAAAAATGACAAATTGACCAGATTAAAATTGACCAGAGCCCATATCTTGAAGTGATGGGGGCAGTGATGTTGAATGATCTTAAAATGGTAGGATCTGAGATAGAAGGAATGAACCTCAGTGAGCTCCCTTTTCTTAATTCATGAATCTATCACATACTTGCCAAGTGGTCTCTTATCTCAGTGTGTTAGAAGACCTTCATTATCAGGTAATACATTATATTCCAAGACTGCTTATTCCATTTTTTTTAATAGTTCTAATTGTTAAGGAGGTTTTCCTTATGCTGAGTCAAGGTTTACCTTTTCATAAGATTTCTGGGGCTAAATATAAATTAAATTTGACTGGATACTTTGTTATATTTTCTGTTGACTTTAAAAACAATTCTTGAAGAATATTATAATAAATAATGTCTTTGAGTTGTTCAGGATTTTTTTTGTCAAGTAGTTAAAATATATTGCAAAATAATTTTTTAAACATTTTAAACAGTATTTGTATTTTAAAAGTTTCATTGTTTCATAGGTTATAAAAGATTAGGAACATTAAAAAGTTAAAAAGGATTGATGTACTTATTTTAAAATTTAGCTAGTCATTTTCAAATATTCACATATTAGTATGCTAGCAGCTAACCCAGTATGTTACACATAACATGTTCAATAAGTATTTGTTAAAGAACATGTTTTTATTTCTCTTTCTTTAAAATTATTAATTGGTTACAACTCAGGTTTTTCAGATAAAGAATTTTAAACTCCAATTTCAAGAATCAGGTTTCAAATGACAAAATTATACAAATTTCAATAATTTGGCCAGTGTGCCCCAAATATGAGTGATTTAAAAAATGATAACAAGTTAACTTGTCACAAGAAATTATTAGGGCTGAAAATGTAAAAGACATGGAGAAAATGACAACCCTTTACAAACAAAGCAAAACTCAAAGTATTTCATGAATGGTTACTATAACATGGTAATATTGTTATTTGTTACTAAATGTTCCCAATTATGTTGCTGACTTTTCAGCTTATTAATGAAATTGAAGAAATGGGTGGAATGGCCAAAGCTGTAGCTGAAGGAATCCCTAAACTTCGAATTGAAGAATGTGCTGCTCGCAGACAAGCCAGGATAGATTCTGGTATGATGAAATAGAAAAATTTATATCTAGAGGCCTTTTTGTCCTCTAGAGAGAAAGTGTCTAGGTTTTCAATTCTAATAAAGGATCCTCTATTCTTTGTACATTTCAGATCTACCATTATAATTGTCTTTGATTTGCTTTATTTATTTATTTTTTGTTGTTCTTGACATATTCTTTATGTCCAATTAATTGAATCTTTCCTCAGAAGAAAGAAAAACAGTTAAGCAAAAGTGATTGACAAAACTGGAGCTGGATTTGCCACAATGCTTGTCCATTGTAGCATCTATAGAGGACAGTATATAGTTTTGTGAGGAAAGGGAAATGTTTCATCATTTGTTCTTTAGAACCAAGATTAACCATCTCAACCTGAATTTGGGATGCCTTTTAGTATTCTTTTCATTTACATTATTTAGATGTCACATATATTGTTTCCATGCTTGTGAGTGAAAATTTCTGTACTCTGTGTTTTTAGCCAGTGTCTTATTAGTTGCAATTTATTAATACACAAATATTCTTTCTTTGAGGAATTCAGAAATGAATAGTTTCAAGCTACTTGAAATTCTCCTGAACATAAGTAATTATCTACTTATGTTTTTAGTAACTGAGATAAAAGATAAATTCCTGAAGCAAGAGAAAAAACAAAGTATAAAATTTAGGTTTTAGAAAACTTTGACTTATCAAATAGAAAAATAGAAACGTCACTCTTATAGAAATATTTTCATGAAATTGTTTTCTTTTTAACTACTCATTTAAAAGTAGCTCTCTCAGTCCAAAGAGAGAAAAAGAGAGTTCTTTCACTTTAAGCAAAGATAGTTCTACTCTTTTGATCAGATCCAAGGTAATCAGAAAAGTCAAAAGATAGCTTTTCTTGCTATAGTTTCTTACAAACTAAAGGACATTTCTTTTGACTGTTTGGCATGTCATTATGGTGGTAAGTCTCATTACTAGCAAAGGTTCACCCTTCTTGCTCCTCAATCTCCTAGCTTCAATTGCCTCAGACAATAAAATCATCAAGGATGCTTGACTGCAAAAACCTCTTGGATGAGATGTGAGTCACTGTTTCACTTTCTTTTTTTGGTGAGATAATGAACTACCAAGCTCTTCCATTTTGCTGGGTCCCTGTACCCTAAGGTGTCCCAGACTTTACTAAATGTCTTTTCTCTAAGCCCTTTAGGCTCTTGGCACTGTTATCCAACCTATGAAGTCGGTTCTAGACCCATGGGCCTTCCCATCTGCCCAGAGCAAAACTAGTAGATTTATTCCTTTCTATCTACTAGAAGCTGAACTTTTAAAAAAAATCTATCTTTCCTATTTAGAATGTGAACCCTGGAGATCAGTCTTGCTTTTTGTTTGTTTGTTTGTTTGTTTGTGTTCTATATACTTAATATAGTACTTGACTTATACCAAGAGCTTAATGAATATTTTTAATTTTTTAATTTTAGATAAGCTGTTGATTTTTTTACATCAGTTTCTTTCCATTATCCCTTTTCTTGTCCTCTTATAGAACCATGCCACATATTACACTGTAAAATAGCATTTTTCAAAGTTAAAAAAAGAAAAAGTAGAAGGAAAAATCATTATATCAAAAAAGTCTGATAATATGTACCATATTTGAACACATCCTACCTCTGCAAAGAGGTGAGTGAATAAATATTTTTAACTAGGTAATTTAATCAACAAAGTGGCATTCATTTTTATTTAATCTTACATTCAAGGAATTAGGCTCCATTCGTAGACTTGATTAGATTTTATGATAAAAGATAATAAATAAGAAGTAAAAAAAATTATATTTGATTTATTTCAGGCCAAAATACTATACCAGATATAATAAGAGTAGGGCATCTTTCTGTAAAATAATATTTCAATTTTGATGCTCTTTGTAATCACATAAATTGACAATATTTTATTGTACATGTTGATAGGACAATTTGCATTGTTTTTATGTGATAAAGTAATTTCAGGGTTATAGATTTAGAGCTGCCAAGAACATTACAGGTAACTTTGTGCCTTTATAGTCTTCCTTATGTCAAAAATGTCTTTTCTTCCTTTCTTCATTTTTGAATTCTTAGCCATCATGAAAAATCTAATTCAAATGCCCTTATCCCAACCTGTCAGTAATCACTATTCTTTTCAATCCTCATATAGCTTGTCATATAATAATGCATATTACAGTTTCTCTGTTTCTTATCCTTTTCTAAATTGTTGGTTCATTATTGAAGTGATTGTCTTACTTAAAATTCCTACTTTCTCTTTTGATATTATGCATATAATAACATAAATGTTTGAGGAATTTGAATGAGAAAAGTGAATTAGAAAGATATTAATACTCTTATGGCTGCTTCATTCTTTACACGAGTTGACTATCACTTAGTCACTGGACTTATTCAGCTTAGTGACTCATAGTCTCTAAATAGAGAATAAAAGTTATTACGTTTTTTGAACATAAACTTGGCCAGACTTCAGAAGAAAATGGAGGATAGAAAGGTATGCTATAGTCCATGGGGGTCACAAAGTGTTGGATACCACTGAACAACAGGAAATTTGATGTCTTCTATTTTATTTATATGTTAAATTTCTTTTGGTTTTCTTTTATTTTTTCACGAAAACTTGTATGAAATCCTAAAGTCAACTATAAATAATTGTTTCTTTGAAGCAAATTCTAAATAATTATTAAGCTTTAGAGACTATAATAAACAATTTATGTCATAATAAAGATACAAATGTCTGTTACTCAGAGCTTTATTTTTTGATTTAAAAATGCATTTAAGTGAAAATATAGAAAACCTCAAGTGAGAACATCTAATAATGTTGTGGTTCTACAGCTGTTTATAAATATTTTCTACATTTTCCCTTGGAAAAATAAATAGGATCTGAAGTAATTGTTGGTGTAAATAAGTACCAGTTAGAAAAAGAAGAGCCTGTTGATGTTCTGTCCATCGATAATACTTCAGTTCGTAACAAGCAAATTGAAAAACTTAAGAAGGTAGGCCTACTTTCTGAAATCACTAACTTAAATTATGCACTATTTGTCACACGTAAATTGTCACCAAGCATTCTTTATTATATAGGAACTCACTGTATATTGTAATTATGTACTTTGAGATTTTAGAAGTATACAGTACTTTATAGCTCAGGTTTTGCTCTTGAGCCAACTTGAACCTATGCAATCTCTTTATTTTTATTTTGTTCATATATTAGCCCTCTAACGAGCTACTATTCACAAATGTCTTAATTTTAAAAATCTTAATTAAAATGCTAGGGATTATCTTTCATTTCATCAAGTATAAAAATCCACAAATGTATAATCTTTTATTGGCATGTTCCTAAATCCATGAATTCCCTTCATCCTCCCCTTTTAGCATCATTAATATATGCTAGGTTTAATCTGCTTGCATTTCTACTTCTTAGTTAGGAGAAGCCAATCTTCTTTATATCTAATAAGTGTTTCCTCTTTATTTTCTTCATGATGATTCAAAATGTCCAATACTTTGTCCCTACCTAAAATCTAACTGTGATGCAATTTAGAAATACATCATTGAGATGTTTTAAGAAGAAAAAATAAAATTAGAACATTATATATGATGATCTTTAAGATCTTTTTAGTTCTAAGTCCTATAATCCTATGAATATATTTGTATGATTCATTGATTTCCTTCTGTTCTTGGAAATAATATTTTTATGTTGAACATTTCATAATTACATTTTTTGAATTATTTTATTTTCAGTTCTGAATTTTTTCCCCAGCTTTAAGTTCCTCCCTTTCCCATTAAGAGGGCAAGAAAGAGAAAGCCATTATACATATAAATTATGCGGAACATTTTTTCCACATTAGCAATACTATGAAAGGAAAATTTCCTTTGTAAATTTGTAATGATTTATTTACAAATTAAAAAAGAAAACAAAATATGCTTCAATCTGCACTCAAGAGTTTTATCAGTTTTCTATCTGGGGTGGATAGCATTTTTTATCATTAGTCCTTTGAATTTTTGTAGGCTGCTGTATTAATCAGAGAAACTCAGTGAAAATTAATTTCAACTACTAAAAGACTTTTCATCTATAACATAAACTTTTATTTTTAACTGAAAACATCTTTTATAATTTCACAATATTTAAGTCATCTTTTGTTTTGTTTTTTAAAATATATTGATGTAAGCTTCCCCCCTCCCTTTAACAATAATAACCAACCACCAACCTGCTGTTGATGATTATAATGTGACTTTGATTTTGACTTAAGGTTTAGCTCCTGAAGAAAATAAATAGCTGAGTCTCTATACTAGTTTAAGGTATTTGCAGATGGAAGCTTTCACGTGAGGTGAACAGCATACAACTTAATATTTTTTTTGTTAATAATGACAATAGCATAAAACAAGACTAGAAAATAGTTGGATAAAATTGAATTTAGTCAGCGCATATCCTTCCTCTAAACTTTTTGTTGTTTTTCTTTCCAAAGCTGCTTTTTAACTTTCCCTATCATACCTTTTAAATTTAGCATGTAAGGTTTTGGTAGATGACATAATGAAAACAAGAGTCTTCTTGGAAAACTTAGGAAAAGCTGATTCTGTTTGTTACATGTATTTCCTAATAATTAACTTATCTATGTGTATGTTTTCCTTCAGTAGAATGTAAGCTCTTTGAAGAATGGTTATTTGTATCCTTTATGTCCACTGTTACCCCTTGTGCAGAGCAGACTTGTTTAGTGCTTCATTAATGAGGAAACTAAGATATAGAAATAAGTGGCTTTCTCAGTAACACACAAATAATAATTGTTAGTCGGGATTCAAGCCTAGGCCTCTTGATCCCAGTGTTGTACACTACATTTCAACAAATTATTTTTCTGAAATAATTATGAAAATATTATCTAAACTTTTAAACAATGGATATAAGAAGAAAGTATATTGAAATAAGAACATTTTATCTGGGGGACAGAAGTATGTTCCAAATAACTTTGTTCAGCTAGGATACTAGCAGAGCATGGTCTAAAACATCTTTTTGACATATTGAAGACATTTTTGTCCTTGAAACTACAAAAAGAAGTTCTGAGCTCCTAAGCTTTGACTTTTTAAATTAAAAAGAATTTTATCCATTTTTTAATATCACTTTCATTTTCAAGTATCTTTTTCCTATCTTTCCTCCTAAGCAATCCATCCATCCCTTGTAACCAAGAACAAAGAAGAAAAACAAATTTTAATTATACTTTGCATCAGTTCCTGTCAATCTTTCCGGGCATATCTTTAAAACACTCAATCCTGTGTCCCTTTTTATCCCAGTGTATTTGTATCATTCAAATACAAATCATATAATACTAGAAGATATGATACCCTTTGGTTTCCAAGTGAATGAATTAATAATATGCCACAATTTCTATTGTTTCATTTATGTGGCTTTTAGTACCAGTACTACATATGTATGTACTTATATTCTTTTCAAATTATTCTTTATCAATAATTGGATTTCATTCTTTAATTTACTTTAGTTTTTCTTTGTTAGTGATACTTTATTGCTTCAGAAATCAAGGGAAACTTTTCATCTGGCCTATCTCTGGTCCTCCTGATGTCTGCTGTGCTCTACATTTCCCTAATATGTGTCTTTCTCTGACCTTACCCAAAAGGTGAAAGCCAGCAGAGATCAAGAAGCAGCTAAAAAATGTCTTGCTGCAATCACCGCTTGTGCTGCCACTGGGGAAGGAAACATCCTGCATCTTGCAGTGGAGGCAGCCCGAGCAAGGTACATAGCTATAAATTTGAAGATTTAAAGTTGTCAGGATTTCCTTTTCAATGTTTTTGCTTTCTAGGAATATTCTTAAATGCAGAAGTTGTCCATTAAATAAAGCAGAACTCAACATATGATCTGACCCTTAAAGAACATAAAGGAAAACAGAAATATTTTTTCTTTTGTTTTTTATAACTTTTTGGGAGCTCAAAATGTTCATGATGAAGCCTTTTTTTTTTTCCTGAAATTCAGGTGGAATGTATATTTATTAATTTTAGATTCCTTTTTGTTACAGTTAAATTCATTTGAAATGAGTATCATAAGTTACTTCACTGGCCTTGATATAGTTTGTAGATCATATTGTAAGGTTTCAGGTATGTGATTAAGAATTATTCCAATCACCTTGATGTACTTTTAGCCAAATGACTTCCTTGATAAGTGATAATATTTTTGGTCGATTATTACTGAACTAATTCTTTATTAACTTTATCAACCCGAATAAGAAGATTAGAAAAGTATGTCACATATATGTTGTTATATTTTGGGTTTCTTTTTAGTTCATGAGCTTGGTTGAACATTTATCTAAAACATCTCTATTATTTATATAAAAAGACAGCTTATCAATTTTTTATAATGGTACATTTCTGTGGAAAATACCTAAAACCAGTAAAAGAAAAGAAAATTATAATTAATACTTATGATTTTGGGCAAGTAAATACCTTTTTGTTCCTCAGTTTCCTATTCTTAAAATACGAGCATCGGACTAGACAACCTTTGTGGTCCCTTCTAGCAATAATTCTCCATGAAAAGATGGAAGCATTTACATTCTTTCAAGCAAGCAATCTTTGAGTTCATTTATTGAACTCAATTTTGTGTTAGCTATAGGAGAGTTTAGTGAAATGACCCTGAAAGCCTACATTACTTTTTTGTTAAAATATGCACTTAGCCTTGGGAATTGCAAAACATTTTTCTGTGAATTTTTTTTTAATATAGGAAACAATGAACTCTGCTGTGAGATAAATCAGTAAAGTTACTATTAAAGTTGTTCAAAGTTGGTATGAGAAGGAAATCTAGGGATTTGTGCTTCTTTCCTATAGAAATAGAAGTTCACTTGAAGGTTAATGTAGTTTGCCACCATACTCTGAATCTTTCTTTATTGTGACCTATAGCATATTTGTTATTTTATCATTCTGAGTCTCTTGGGCAGAACTGTCAAAATTCATGAAATAATGTATGAATTTTAATGTGTATAAACATTCGCTAGAGCATAGATTGTTATTATCAAACTTTTATTAATCCAGAATTCTATCATATTAGAATTTACTATGTTGCCTCATGTAACTTGTACAATAGCAGCCACCAATTAATCAGATTTGCCACTAATTTATCATACTAATATCTAACTTTCAAGGATTATCTAATAGACAGTAGTTTAACAAAATCTTCCTTACCAGTTTACTGTTTTGTTTGCATTAATAAAGCAAGAGAGAGTAAATGGCCAATGTAGAATTTCCATCTTCAAATGACTCCAAAATTATTTTAATAATTAATTACAAATAATTATTGGTAAAAGCAAATCATTTTTTGAGGTGATTGACTTTTTCCTTTATCATCCTTATGTGCTTGGATTTTAAAATACCTACTCAGTATTTTCTTTCAGTTTTATGGTGTTTAGTTCCTTGGGTAGAATGGATAATAAAAATATTTTTTGCTCTCCATATATTTTAGATGTACAGTTGGAGAGATAACAGATGCAATGAAAAAAGTGTTTGGTGAACATAAAGCTAGTGATCGAATGGTGAGTGGAGCATACCGTCAAGAATTTGGAGAGAATGAAGAAATAACTCTTGCTGTTAATAGGTAAATATTTGAAATTTCTCAAAAGTATACAATAATCATATTTTTGCTTTCTCAGAGATAGACCATAAATAAGCATCTGTAGCAAAGACAATCTTCTCCAGGACTCATAAATATTGAAAAAAAAATCATAAAATAGTGCTCATAAAACTTATGGA
This sequence comes from Myrmecobius fasciatus, assembly GCA_023553655.1. Lineage (NCBI taxonomy): Eukaryota > Metazoa > Chordata > Mammalia > Dasyuromorphia > Myrmecobiidae > Myrmecobius > Myrmecobius fasciatus. Next base: position 146,462 of record JAJPUD010000945.1, read on the forward strand.
AGTTTAGGAAATGTTTAAGAAGTTCTATGTTTATATTTTTAAACCCAGCAATTTGTTTGTCTTATGTTTTCCAAACAATTAAATTTATTTTCATCATTTTCTCTTTATATATTTGAGACTTTCAGTGTTCCATTTTTATGGTCAAATGATATCAATGAACATTTGTAAAATATGACAAGTGACAGAACCCCTACACACACACACACACACACACACACACACACGAACCTAACTTAACCCTGGATACACTACTTACTCATTTCTTCAGGACTTTTTGTACCCGATCTTTGCTCCCAATCCCCATATGGATTTTGCCTTGAATTTTTTAAATTAGAGGAATAACTTAATTTTTTCACTTGAAAAATGAGAACTTTTCAACTCTGAGGTATTATTTCACACTTCTCAAATCGGCTAAAATGACAGGAAAAGATAATGGTAAATGTTGGAGGGGATGTGGAAAAACTGGGACACTAATGCATTGTTGGTGGAGTTGTGAAATAATCAAATATTCTGGAGAGCAATTTGGAGCTATGCCCAAAAGGCTATAAAACTGTGCATACACTTTGACCCAACAGTGCCATTGCTAGGTCTGTATCCCAAGGAAATCATAAAGGAGGGAAAAGGACCCACATATGCAAAAATATTTGTAGCAACTCTAATTCCAAAGAATTGGAAAATTAGTAGATGTTCATCAGTTGGGGAATGGCTGAACAAATTGTGGTATATGAAGATAATGGAATATTATTATTGTTCTATAAAAATGATGAACAAACAATATTATTATTGTTCTGTAAAAAATGATGAACAAAAGAAAGGCCTTCTGGAAAGATTTACATGGCCTGATGCGAAGTGAAACAAGCAGAACCAGAATACATTATACACAATGTACAACAAGAATGTGCAATGATCAAGTATAAAAAACTTCTCAGTGATTCAGAGATCCAAAGCAATCCCAATAGACTTTAGACAGAATGCCATCTGCATCCAGAAAAACACTAAGGAGACTGAATGTAAATTAATACATGCTATGCTCATTTCTTTTTTCTGTTTTTTTTTTTTAATCTCTCCCATGGTTTTTCCGCTTTGCTCTGATTTTTATCTCCCTACATGATTCATAAAGCAATATATATTAAAAATAAAAATTAAAAATAAACTTGAAAGATTTTCAGTAATAAATTATAATTCATATAATGCACTATTAAATAGTCAGTTTAAATGTAGTTATAACTGTTCTTTAGAGTCCAGAAGTTCATGGAATGTGAAGGACGTAGACCTCGTCTTCTTGTGGCAAAAATGGGACAAGATGGCCATGATAGAGGAGCAAAAGTTATTGCTACCGGCTTTGCTGATCTTGGCTTTGATGTGGATATAGGCCCACTTTTTCAGGTACCTAAAAATATAGAGCAATTTAAAAAAAAACTGCATTACCGTTAAAAATCTAATAAATTTTCTTTATAAGAAAATGAAGGTAAAATTGTAAACTTGCAGTGTAAATTCAGCAGAAGTTATGAATCAGGTAGCTAGTGAACTGTTAACATTTTTTATATTAAGAGAATTGAACTTCATGGTTTAATTGTGTATGAGTTAACGTATTTTTGGAAAGTTAGCAGCATATAATAGAAGATTTGACGCTAGCTCTAGTTTTGTTAATTAACATGACCATGAGTAAATCATCTTCCTTTTTCTAATGCTCATTTTTCTTCTTTATAAAATTAGAGACTCGGGCAAAAGATAGCTAAGGTTCTATGCAGATCTAAAACATCATGATTCTAATCAGATATTTTGGAAATAAATATTTGTATTCAATACTTTTAAAGATATTGCAAAATTTGTGCAATTAGCTAAGATTAATATTAAGGGTTTCATTTTGCCACATGTTGAGAAGTGAAATGCTTTTTTTTTTTTGGTCTTTTTGTTAAGCATAAAATTGGCTTATTTTGATTCATATTGTACATGCCCTCAGACTGCTATATCTATAGAATGTACTACAGTTCCTTGGACATAAACATTCAGTAAATAATGATGATAATAGGTTCCTGTTATTTATTTATTTAATTTTCCTTTTTTTTTTTTTTGCTGAGGCAATTGGAGTTAAGTGACTTGCCCAATGGGAATGTTAAGTGTCTGAGACCAGATTTGAACTCAGGTCCTCCTGACTTCAGGCCTGGTGCTCTATCCACTGTGCCACCTAGCTGCCTGGTTCCTGTTATTTAGACAACAACAATTATTGCCACCTTTATCTTTTCTATTAATTTGGTTATAAAAATACCAGAAAGCTTAGTCGGCTGGGAGTGCTAACCTAGGTTCAGAAAGACCTTAGGCCAAATGTGGAAGCACTTAGTAGTTGAGTGGGATTCTGAGGGAGAGTAAAAAGGGAACATGTGCTAGGCAAATCAAACCATTACTACCACCACCAACCTAAGAGTCTTTGGGATAGCTAGGGCAGTGTCTGCAGCCATTATTCTGGGAAGGAAGTCCTCTGTGGAAATGCCACCTGGTAAAAATATTCTTACAGGTACTATAGGTACTGAAGACCCTGAAAAGAAGGTTTTTGTTATCAAAGGCCTTTGCACCATCAGATGATTAAATATCAGTAACTAATACAATTTTATCAGTGAAAATGATGTTTAAAGCAGATATTACCATTTGCTTTCCCTCTGATTCTCAAGGAGTATTCCACCTGGCTCAAACCTCAAGGATTCTGATTTGAAACCTACTATAAGGGTTTCTTCAGTGAGAATGTGAGCTTTAGAAGAGGCAGGGGGTGTCTTTTTTATTTGTAATTCCAGTGCTTTGCCTTTGCTTCCTTCAAGACCTAGGTAAAATCCCACCTGCTAAAGGAAGTGTTTCCTGATCCCTTTCAATTCTAGTGTCTTCTCTCTTGACTAATCCCAATTTATTCTGTATAAAGCTCATTCATACATAATTATTTGCATGTTCTCTCCACCATTAATTAGCCTGTGAGTGAGTTCCTTCAGAGCAGATACTAGTTTTTACTTTTCTTTGTGTCCCCAGTGCTTAGCACAGTGCCTGAAATCTAATAGGCACACAATAATTGTTTACTGACTATTGATTGACTGACTGAATACTTAAGGAATTCTTTATTTATTCATTCATTTTAAACTATCATCTTAATATAAGGTATTGTTGGGGAAAATATTCTAAAGAACAATAATTTCATTGGTAGTTTTCATCTGTGAACCAAACCAAGTTTGTGGGCATAAGATATTAATCCTAAATTATTTCATGCATCTAAAATATGACATGTACTTTAATTTGAATTAATAAAATGTTAAATAGGGTTAGGTATTAGACCTGTGATTTCACTGATATAAGGAACTCCAGGGTGAGGAAACTTCCAATAAAGAATAGTTCTTTGTCTGCAGCTTATAGTCTGAGATGTCTAAGCATGGAAAGGTTAGGTGACTTTTCTAGAGTTACATTTATCAGAGGAGGAATTTGAAAGGCAAGTCTTTCTGACTTTAAGGCCAGTTGTCTATCTACTCTGCTACTGGGCCATTACTATGAAGTAATATTTTTAATTAAGATTTTCTGAGGAGGAAAATGGTTCTATGATGTTTTTGTTTAAGTAGCTTATACCATTCATAATCACTTTTAAAAATCTTTACCTAAAACTAATAACGATTTTATGATTCTTCTGTTTGTTTAGACTCCTCAAGAAGTGGCTCAGCAGGCTGTGGATGCAGATGTTCATGTTGTAGGTGTGAGTACACTAGCGGCAGGTCATAAAACTCTCGTTCCAGATCTCATTAAAGAGCTGATTGCTCTTGGACGGCCAGATATTCTTATAGTATGTGGAGGAGTCATTCCACCTCAGGTAATCTTCATCCTTATCTGTTTTTTGTAAAACTGTGGGTGGGACTTCTTCATAAAGACAACTCATACAGTTTTTCTATGTATTTTATGCTTTATATGAAAAACATTTATTGTAAAAATAAATCTGTGAAAATTAGGTCTAAATTAATAAATTAGGTTACTGAGTTAGGTGTGAATACCAAAAGACCATACCATCTACTCTGCAATGGAACTTTCCTATAGGTATTATCTCCTCCAATTAGAATGTGTACTCCTTTTGTGTTTGTATTGCTAATACTTAGCATATGGCTGGCCACATAGTAATTGCTTAATAAATGCTTTTTCATATAATAATATAATACATGCAATTCATTTTCTATCAAATTACATTCTAATTTATTTACACAACTCATTTTGACAACAGGACTTAAATAAGAAATATAATTTTGCTTTGTTTCCAAAATAACTGACATTTTAAAATATTTATATTTTAAAAATTGCAATATGCGATAGTTATTTTTTACTACTTTTAAAGTAGTAAAAATCAATTCCTATTTGAATCAATTGCATAATTAAATATCTACTATATGCAAGGTACTGCATTAAGTTCTTTGTATACATACAAAGAATAAAATAATCCTTATTCAGTAGAAAACTTACATTTAAATGGAAACAAGTGTATGTTTGTATGCTATATGAGTTTACAAATGCACTTGTATATAATATGTATAAAGTTAATACATTCAAATTAGTTGAATACAAGATAATCTGGGAGAGGAAAAGACATTAACAATTGGTAAGAATCAAGAAAATTTTCATATGGAAAAATGGTATCTGAGCTGCACCTTACATGAACAGAAGGATTGATGAAATGGAAATAAGAAAAGACTACATCCCAGGTTTGTGACACAGCCAGTTCAAAGGTATGAAAATGGGAGATAAAGTATTATGAGTGAAGAACAGAAAGAAGCCATTTTGGCAGAATTTGAAGTGTATGAAAAGGGGAATAATGTCCAATGAGATCAATTTTTATAGGGTTTTAAAAGCTAAATGGAGGACTGTGTACTTAATTGACAAGGAAAGCAAAACCACTGAACCATTTTCACTTTAGGTGTAGTACTCTAAACATCTTAACAATCCTTTCCATGCATAGTAAAAAATGTGAAAAATAGCTCCCTTCACCTTTTCAGTGACATACTGACATGGTGCCTGTGCTTTCTTTGTCAATATGGAACATAAAGGAGATTTGTAAGTTCTGAAGACTATGAAATATATAATTAAAAGAAATCTTCCCTAGCTCTGATCTTCTCCTCTAAGAAAGGAGATACATTAAAATAAACATTCCATGTTCAATACAGCCTTGCTATGTTTCATTTTCATCTTCTTTTCAAGTAGCAAGAGATGAAGAATTTTTTTTTCATTAGTCCATGTTGGGGTATGTGGGGGCTTGACTACAATGGAAGAAAGTCCCAGTCAGAAATTTTGCACCTGCCTTTTATAATTGTAATAGAATTCAATGGGAGAAAAAATTAACATATTAACCTGAGACACATCCATTCCTTTATCCTTAAATTCTTTTAAGATTCTAGTAGTCAAGTGTCACTTCTATGTCATTTACCTAATTCATACTCCCCTCATTATATATAGGAAATTCAGCAAAATTTTAAAAAAATTGTGAAGTGAGATAATGTATATAAATGGGAAACAATTTAGTTTCGTGGTTTTTTAATAGCTTAGTGTTAGTGACATTACGAGGACTTAAAATAAGACCACATAACCTTATTTTTTATTTCTTATAGCAGTATTATGTGCCAATTAATAAAAAATGCTTTGCTTCACATCTTCAATGTTAATTTTGTATTAATAGGATCTTAATAATATGTTAATCATTTTATATCCAGAATTACACTAGCTACATCCAAATACTTTTTGTTTTAGCATTATCCTAAAACTTTTAGCTAAGATACTAATCTAAAACCACAAAGGTAGATTTTAAAAAATAATAGAATTAAAGTATCAGTTGATATAAAACTCAAATTAGCTCTTGTTTTCATGATAAGACATTTAAAAAATAAATTGTCTGTCACATGTTAGTTTTAATTTCTTAAATCAATTCTTAGAACCTCTCCAAAAGTCTTACTCCAATGCCTTATATCATTTAGATTACTCAGAGTTCTCAATGGCTACCTAAGTGGTGTACAAGTTTTGGTAGATCCTAAAAGATAAGACACACATTGATAGATTCTTCTTTTGTCCAGGAGCTAACCCAAGTTAAGTTCAAAGTAGTTCTTCTCTGGAGTAGCTTCATGGTTCAACAATTGTACTTCTTAACCCTATATCCATTAACTTGTAGAGGAGTTACAAGCAGTTGTGATTTAAAAAAAAAAAAACAAAAAAAACTCATGGGTTCTTGAAATATAAAAGATTTTAAGAACTAAGTCTCAAGATTATTTTAGGCTTTAATCATCTACTTTTGTTCGTACAAATTTTAATGGCTTTGAGAACAATCATATAGAGGTGCTATTTTGTACTCATTTGTACTAGATTGCTGATTGAAATCACCTTCTTTACTTCCACAATATTTGTTGAATTTTCATTGGAATGCACATTCATTTTTTTTCATTCATTCAATTCAAGCATTCATTAAAGATTCTCAGGAAATGACAATCTAGGTTTGTGTTTCAAAAATTTGGAGCCAATGAGTTTAGATCTAAAGGATTAAACTCTTAAAGTCTAAAGGAGATACATGATAGATGTCTAGAAAGCCAAACAATAAGAAAATATATGTATAATAATCATTCATATATTTTATGATTTATATAAACTTTCTTGTATATACATTCATTATTATGAGAGAGGTAGTGTAGTTATAGTAAACAGAGATCCAAACCAAATGTCTTAAACATAATGCTGTGATCCTGGCCAAATCATTTAATCTCTCAATGTCCAAGATGGTATCGTGCTAAAGCTATAAATTGTAGAAGAGATGTGAACTTAAATTTAATGGGGTTTCTGGAATATTTATCATAAGTTCCCAATACCAGTGCCATCATTCCAGTTCCTATCTTTATAACTTCATTTATTCATTTGTCTCAATAACTATTATAGGACCTTAGATTAGGTATAATTTTTCCATTATGTTCACTTTGGTAAGAAAATAATTTTTAAAGCTATGTTTTTTAAAATAATTTTTTTATTTTTCTAAATATATACAAATATGTTTTTCAGCATTCACCTTTGCAAAACCTGTGTTCCAGATTTTTCTCCTCTCCATAAATAGCAAGCAATCCAATATAGGTTAAACACGGGTAAAACTTCTAAAATATTTCCATATTCATGCTACATAAGAAAAATCGTATCAAAAGGTGAAAGAAAAAAAAAGCATGAGGAAAAAACAAGCAAATAATATTAAAAAAATGAAAATACTATATTTCGATCTACATTCAATCTCTATAGTTCTCTCTCAGGATGTAGATGGTTCTTTCCATCACAAGTCTACTGAAACGGCCTTGAATCGCTTCATTGTTAAATAAAAAAAGGAGGAAAAAATGTTCTCACAAATTTTGTTTTATAAATTTAAGTTCCTTCAGAAAACACCTTTATATCTTATCATGCATATTATGGTTTTTAAGGGGTCATTCAATATTAATCAATAATTAATTCAATAATTAATTAGAAATAAATTCTGAGTGTAATGGTAAAATAAATACAGCTGAATTTATCTGTAACTGAAAATTATCCCTATTTCATAAAAAGAAATCCAAGAAGAGATTTTTATAGTAAACCTAGAGATATTCTGTGAACAATTTTTTTGTCTGACTTCTACCAAGCTACAAGAGAGAGAAAAGGAGACTTTTGGAAAACAATTAGGTAAAGAACTTTATGGAAGCTATATTTAAATTGATCCATAGAATAATAATTGATATTTATGTAGTCAGTCAGTGCTTACTGGGTGCCAACACTGTGCTAAGTGCTGGGGATACAAATGAGCAAAAGACAAGCTATCTTCTTAGCTCAACAGAATGCAGCAAATGTCACAAGATAAGTGAAAGGTAACAGAAATCAAAATGAATGATTACTATGCTTAAATGTGAGTTTTAAGAACAGAGAAGAAACAATGGATTCATGGTTATTTCCTTAATGTTCTTTGCCATCACAAAAGACTGTTAGACTTAATTGTCTCTTCCTTGCTCCCTAAATTTAAAATTTTTTCTTAACAGGATTATGAATTTTTGTACAACATTGGTGTTGCCAATATATTTGGTCCAGGAACTCGAATTCCAAAGGCTGCAGTTCAAGTACTTGAAGATATTGAGAAATCCTTGGAAAAGAAGCAACAATCTATATAATAACAAATATTTGCTCTAATTTTCTTGTCAAATTTCTATTAACTATTAACTTTTTGAAAAAAGGCACTTCTAAAAATGATCTATACTCTGTGTTGCCTTGTGTACTTTCTCAGAAAGTTTGAAATCCAAAAGCTTACCCGAGGTAATTGTATAATGACTCAGAGATATATACATATATAGATATATGTCAACCTATGCCTGAAAATCTGTTAGTTCTCAGAAAAAAAATACTTTAAAATTCTGGAAAAAAAGCTATATAATAAAAATTATATTTAAATTATTCTGTTTTGAATGACCTTTTCTCATTAATCCATGTGTGTTATCTGCAATCTTCATGCAAGAGGAAAATTAAGGGAGTAGAAGCCAAGATGGCAGAGAGAAGCCAGGAAATTGCCTGAACTCTTCCCAGTTTCCTTTAGAAACAATTTAGCCTCTAAACAGAGTCTGGAATGATAGAACCCACAAAAAAATGGAGTGAAACAATTATCCAGCTTAAGATAACTTAGAAGGACTTCAGGAAAAGTATTTCTCATCTAGATAAAAAAGGAGAGTGCAGTCCAGTGCAGGTGGGATGTGGGCAAGCCAATGGGAGGCTCTTAGCTGCAGCACAGGTAAAGAACTGAGATTCTTGAGTCTTGGCTCAGCAATTCATTGGCACAGTAGGCCAATTATGAGGCCTTCAACACCAGCAGAGTAGGCAAATTGCTAGGCTCAGAATCTCTGCACAACTTGTGCTACTAGATTGGGCCACATCAGCACAGTGAACAAGACATCAGCATGCCAGGTCCCTGATCCCCAGCAGAAGAAACTTTGGACAGTGGCCCTATCCTCTAGGAATAGAGCTCAACTTTTAACAAATGAGCAAAAGAAAGGAAGAACCCTGAATATGGAAACTACTATGGTGAGAGGAAATATTAAAATAAACTCAAAAGAGGACAATGGCAAAATGCTTACATGTGAAGCAAACAAACTGTTTTCAAACTCAGAAAGGCTTCTTGGAAGATCTCAAAAAGGATTTTAAATATCAATAGAGTTAAAAGAAAAAATTGGGAAAAGAAATCAGAGTTAAGTAAGAGAATTATGAAAAAAAAACTTGTAAAAGGAAGCACAAAAGCTGGGGGAAAGAACATTAAAATATAATTGGGGCAAAGGCAAAACGAGGTACAAAAGCTCACGGGGGAAAATTCCTTAAAAATTAGAATTGGAAAAGTAGAAGCTAATGACTATGAGAAATCAATAGTCAAAACAATGCAAAAATAGAAGAAAATGTAAAATACTTCATTGGAAGAAACAATTGACTTGGAAAATAGATCCATGGGAAACCATGAAGAATTTTTGGTTTACCTGAAAACCATGATCAAAAAAAGAGCTAGATCAACATCTTTTTTTTTTCTTTATTAAAGCTTTTTATTTGCAAAACATATGTATGAGTAATTCTTCAACATTGACCCTTACAAAGCTTTCAGTTACAAAATTTCCCCTCCTAATCCCCACCCCTCCCCTAGATGGCAGGAAGCCCACTACATGTTAATTATGTTAAAATACTTGACAAATCGAATATATGTATGCATATTTCCACACTTATCTTGCTGTGCAAGAAAAATCGTATCTACAAGAAAAAAAAAAAAGGAAACACAATGCAAGCAAACATCAATGGAGAGCATGAAAATGTTATGTTGTGGTCCACATTTCATATCCCTCTCTCTGGGTGTATATGTACATCAACATCTTTCAATAAATCACTGAGGTTTAAAACTACTTTGATATCCTAGAATCAGAGGGTAAAATAGTCATTGAAAGAATGAAGTGAACACGCCTGTCAGATTGGCTAAAATGACAGGAAAAGATAATGATGAAGGTTGGAGGGGATGTGGGATAACTGGGACACACACATTGTTGGTGGAACTGTGAATGGATCCAACCATTTTGGAGAGCAATTTGGAACTATGCTCAAAAAGTTATCAAACTGTGCCTACCCTTTGACCCAGCAGTGTTTCTATTGGGCCTCTTTTCCAAAGAGGTTTTAAAGGAAGGAAAGGGACCCACATGTGCTAGAATGTTCGTGGCAGCCCTTTTTGTAGTGGCTAGAAACTGGAAACTGAAGGGATGCCCATCAATTGGAGAGTGGCTGAATAAATTATGGTATATGAATGTTATGGAATATTATTGCTCTGTAAGAAACGACCAGCAGGATGATTTCAGAGAGGCCTGGAGAGACTTGCATGAACTGATGCTAAGTGAAATCAGTAGAACCAGGACATCATTATACGCGGCAACAGCAATACTATATGATGATCAGTTCTAATGGACATGGCTCTCTTCAACAATGAAATGTTTCAAACCAGTTCCAATTGTTCAGTGAAGAAAGCCATATACACCCAGAGAGAGGGATATGAAATGTGGACCACAACATAACATTTTCATGCTCTCTATTAATGTTTGCTTGCATTGTGTTTCCTTTCTCAGATTTTTTCCTTGTAGATACGATTTTTCTTGCACAACAATGATAAGTGTGGAAATATGTATACATATATTCGATTTGTCAAGTATTTTAACATAATTAACATGTAGTGGATATCCTGCCATCTAGGGGAGGGGTGGGGACTAGGGGGGAAAATTTGTAACGAGGGTCAATGTTGAAGAATTACCCAGATATGTGTTTTGCAAATAAAACGCTTTAATAAAAAAAAAAGATTCAAGTGAGATTTATACCAGAAATATAGGGCTGGTTCAATATTAGGAAAACTTTTAGCATAATTGATCATATCAATAACCAAACTAACAAATCATATGAGTATAAATGGGGAAAATAGGATGAAGTTAAATGTATAATTAGTAATCATAACTGTATAAGAATGGGAAGAATTCTGTAAAAATGGAAGCAGATAAGCAGAATGGATTAAACATCAGAATCCTACAATATATTGTTCACAGGAAACACACTTGAAACTTAGAGATACAGAATAAAGGTAAAAAGGCTAGAGCAGAATATATTATTAATATACTAAATAATAATACTATATTAAGAAGTGGTAACAATCTTGATCTCAGATAAAAATAAACATTTTATTCAAATTTTATTTATTATAATTTAAATCTAATTTAAAAAGATAAAGAAGAAAACTAAATTTTCCTAAAGGATACTATAGACAATGAAATAATATCAGTACTGGACATCTATATATCTCTATATATCTATCTACCTATCTATGTATCTATCACAAGTGTTATAACATCTATATTCTTTTTTTAATAACATTTATATTCTTAAGAGAAGTTGTCAGTTACAGGAAGAACTAGATAGCAAAACTATATTTATGAGGGACCTCAACTTTGTTCTCTCTCTGTCTCTCTCTCTCAGAACTGGATAAACCTAACCACAAAATAAACAAGAAAGAAATTAAAGAGGTAAATACAATTTTAGAAAAGTTAGATATGATATACCTCTGGAAGAAACTGAATGAAGATAGAAAAGAAGAAACTTTCTGGTACGTAGCACCAACACAAAAATTGATCATTTATTAGGGCATTAAAAACTTCACAGTAAAATGCATAATTAAATTAATCCTTTTCAGATCATGATGCAATAAAAAATTAATTGTAATAAAGAGCAATGGAAAGATAGACTAAAATTAATTGCAAACTAAATAACCTAATCCTAAAGATTGGTTTAAACTACAAATCATAGAAATAAGTCATCAAAGAGAATTACAATAGTGAGAACATCAAACTTGTGAGACACAGACAAAAGTAGTTTTTAGGATAAATTTTATATTTGTAAATGCTTGCATGAATAAAATAAAGAAAGTGGAGATTAGTGAATTGAGCATGCAACTATTTTTTCAATAATATTTTATTTTTACAAATGCATTCAAAGATAATTTTCAACATTTACTTCTTCAAAACCTTGTGTTCCAAAGTTTTCTCCTTTCCTCCCTTACCTCCTTGCTTGTCAAGACAGCAAGCAATTTGATATAGAATAAACATGTGCAATTCTTCTAAGTATACTTCTACATTCATCACGCACAAAAAAATCAATCAAAAGGGGAAAAAAAACATGAGAAAAAAAACAAGCAAGCAAACAACGACAACCAAAAAACCAAAGATATTGTGCTTTGATCCACATTCAGTCTCCATAGTTCTCTGCTTGCAAATGGCACTTTCCATAACAAGTCTATTGAAATTGCCTGGAATCGCCTCATTGTTGAAGAGTCAAGTCCACAGTTGATCATCACATAATCTTGTTCTTGCTATGTGCATTGTTCTATTGGTTCTGCTCATTTCACTTTGTATCAGTTCATGTAAGTCTTTTCATTCTTTTCTGAAAACAGCCTGTTCATCATTTCTTACAGAACAATAATCCCTTATATTCATACACCATAACTTATTTAACCATTCCCCAAATAATGGGCACCCAGTCAATTTCCAGTTCTTTGATACTACAAAAAGGGTTGCTACAAATATTTTTGCATATCTGAGGTTTTTTTCATCTTTTACGATCTCCTTGGAATGCAGTAGAGACACTGCTGGTTCAAAGGGCATGCATAGTTTTATAGTCCTTTGGGCATAGTTCCAAATTACACTCCAGAATGGGTCAGATCATTTCACAATTCCACCAATAATGCATTAGTCGTCCCATTTTATTAAATTTGATTAAAAAAAGAAAGAAGAAAACCAAATTACTAGTATCAAAAAAGAAAAGTGTGATCTTATCACCAATGAAGAAGAAATTAAAGCATAGGAGCTATTTTGCCCAACTCTATGCCAATAAATCTGATAATCTAAGTAGAATGGATGAGTATTTATGAAAATATATCCATCTTAATAGAGGAGGAAATAAAATACTTAACCCCATTTTAAAAAAAGAAATACAGTAATCCAAGACAATTCCAAAATACTCATGATAGAAAATGCCACTCAAATCCAGAGAAAGAACTATGTCAACTGAATGCAGATTGAAGTTTTGAAACATGGTATTTTCACTTTTTTGTTTATGTTTTCTTTCTGGTGGTTTTTCTCTTGTATTCAGATTCTTCTTTTACAACATGACTAATACAGAAATATGTTTAACTTTATTATACATATATAACCCATATCAGATTACTTGCTTTCTAGAGAGGAGGAAGGGAGAAAAATTTAAATATCAAAATCTTAGAAAAATGAATGTTGTATGTGTAATTAGAAAAAATTTTTAAAAACTATTATTTGCAAAAAAGGGAAATTTTACTAGTTTTAATCTTGATTTCATCATTGCATATTTATATGATTTAGTTCTCCTATAGAAAGGCAACTTCATAGTGTAATAACTGGGACCAATGGGGCTAATTTTACACTGAATTTAGGCTCAATCTAAGAAAAAACCTTCTAAAATAGAGTTGTTTATTTTAAAAAAAGAATAGGCTCCTATCATGGCAGATCTTTAAGTAGGAGACTTTGAAAGGTAATCCAACCCCTGGATGTTGTTATTCTATAAGTGATATTGAATAATGTAGTGTTAGAGAATTTAAATGGAATCAGAATTAGAAGCTATAACATTATGGGAGAAATTATTCAGAGATATTATATTTCTGTTATTTGTTATCAAGTAAGGTAATAATGTATGTGAAAATGCTTTGTAAACTGACAAATGTTATACAAATATAAGGCACTAAAATATTCAATTTGTTTTTATTGCATTACGTTTTCCATTGTTTTGGAGCCAGCTAGGGGGTGCAGTGGATAGAGCACCAGCCCTGAAGTCAGGAGGGCCTGAGTTCAAATGTGGTCTCAGACACTTAACATTTCCTAGTTGTGTGACCCTGAGCAAGTCACTTAACCCCCATTGCCTCAAAAAAAAAAAGACATTTTCCATTATTTTCCTCTTCCTCTTATAATAAGAAATGAAAAAGAGGAGAAGTAAGCAAAACTAATTTATTGAAAACCTGTTACATTCTATGGACTGTTCCACATCTGTAGTCCTCACTTTTGCTAAAAACCTAGGGATGCTATACAAGACATAGCCACTAGCAAGTACTGAGATTATAATGATCATCAGTTAAGCCCAGTATAGTATTTCATCAGGCTAAAATTTCAGATAGGAAAGACCTCAGAGGCCCTCTATTGTAAATATACTGGAACAATAATCTCTTCTGCAAGATAACTGGCCGTTGGCTTTTTAGTCTTAGTTCGAAGACCTCTAACAAGATAGAACCCCCTGCTCTGCATACTTTTTGGAAGCAAACTTATTTGCTTTTGTTATTTAGACATAATTAGTTGCATTTAATTATGGTCAGTTGTGTTTAAAAATGAATCTTAATTAACTTTAAATCTTGACATATTTTATTCATTGCTTTCCCAGCCCAGTCAGTGTTAAACACATAGAGGATAACTAAATGTAGTTCATTCCACTTTGAGATTGTTAGGAATTCTAATTGTTAGGAAGTTTAGTTTTATATCAAACCTAAATCTGCTCTTTGCAGTTTTCACCCATTGTTCTAGTTCTTCCCTCTAAAGGCAAATACAACAAGGCATATTTTCCCTTTTTCTCATAAGAGCTCTTCATATACTTGAAGAAATCTTTCCTTTCCCTTGTAAATCTTCCCTTTTCTAGGCTAAATATTCCTAGCTGTTTCAACTTTTTGTCATCTCATTTACTTTCTAGGTCCTTCATATTCACCCTCTAGATTTTCTCCAGTTTTATCAATCTTTCCTAAAATATGAAATCCAGAGCTTAACACAATACTCCAGATATTTCTTGATCAGGACAATAGTGGGATTAATGCCTTCCAAGTCCTGTGTATTTTTGCCTTTCTTAATTCTTAATTCACCCTCGAATCACATGTCCTTAGGAAAAACTGCAGACCTCTCTATTGTTGTTGCCATGTGGAAAATATCTGCTGATGTATCACTAAAAAGGAGATATCAACTCCCAATTCCTCCCTTTTCTTCCTCTGATCTTTACTGGATATTCTTTTTTTTTTATTAAAGCTTTTTATTTCTATAACATATGTATGGGTAGTTTCCCAGCATTGATCTTTACAAAGCTTTCCATTACAAATTTTACCCCCAGTCCCTTCCCCTCCCCTAGATGGCAGGAAGTCCACTACATGTTAATAATGTTGATATACTTGACAAGTTGTGCAAGAAAAATCCTATCTACAAGAAAAAAAAATCAAAGAAAGGAAACACAATGCAAGCAAACCTCAATAGAGAGCATGAAAATGTTATGTTGTGGTCCATATTTCATATCCCTCTCTCTGGATGTATATGGTCTTCTTCATTGAACAATTGGAACTGGTTTGAGACAATTCTTTGTTGCAGAGAGCCATGTCCATCAGAATTGATTATCATGTAATACTGTTGTTGCTGTGTATAATGATCTCCTGGTTCTGCTTGTTTCACTCAGCATCAGTTCATGCAAGTCTCTCCAGGCCTCTCTGAAATCATCCTGCTGGTCGTTTCTTACAGAGCAATAATATTCCATAACATTCATATACCATAATTTATTCAGCCACTTTCCAATTGATGGGCATCCATTCAGTTTCCAGTTTCTAGCCACTACAAAAAGGGCTGCCATTTACTGGATATTCTTTAACCTGACAGCATCTATAGATCTCTATCATAATTCTTTGAAGATCAAGCCAGCTATTTTTCTCATACCACTGAGTTGCTTCCTCTCCAAAAAGCACTTTATTATATCTTATTTAGTTCTGACTTCTCTGTGATCCTTGTCCCTTTTTTCCTCTTCACCTTCTTCCAATCTTCTTATAAGTTTCTGCTTGTCTTCTTTTCCTTCCTTTCCTTCTTTCCTTCCTTCCTTCCTTTCCTTCTTTCCTTCCTTTCCTTCTTTCCTTCCTTTCTTCCCTCCTTCCCTCCTTCCCTCCTTCCCTCCTTCCCTCCTTCCCTCCTTCCTTCCTTCCCTCCTTCCTTCCTTCCTTCCCTCCTTCCCTTCTTCCTTCCCTCCTTCCCTCCTTCCCTCCTTCCCTCCTTCCCTCCTTCCCTCCTTCCTTCCTTCCCTCCTTCCTTCCTTCCTTCCTTCCTTCCTTCCTTCCTTCCTTCCTTCCTTCCTTCCTTCCTTTCTTCTTTCTTTCCTTCCTTCCTTCCTTCCTTCCTTCCTTTCTTCTTTCTTTCCTTC
>JAJPUD010000945.1:167739-187568 GCA_023553655.1 Myrmecobius fasciatus
TTCCTTCCTTCCTTCCTTCCTTCCTTCCTTCCTTCCTTCCTTCCTTCCTTCCTTCCTTCCTTCCTACTTACCTTCTTTCCTTACCTCTCTTTGTTACTCTCTCCCTCTCTTCCTGACTGGAAGAAAGACATATAATATACTTTATTGAGATCTCTACAAAATTTCCCCTGCTCTGCATACTTTTTGAAAGAAAACTTCTTTGCTTTTATTCTTTAGACATAATTAATTGCATTTATTATGGTCAGTTGTGTTTAAAAATGAATCTTAATTAACTTTAAATCTTGACATATTTTATTCATTGCTTTCCCATCCCAGTCAGTGTTAAACACATAGAGGATAACTAAATGTTGATTGAAGCATCTGTGCTTTTGACTGTTATTGTTAAAAGATACTGATAGGAATATGTATATATTTTTACTATATTTCTTGTTAAATGTTTTCAGTCTGAAATAATCATTTTGCCAACTGTTGACAAAAGAGCAATACACTAAAATTTGATATTACATCATTGAAGTAGAAACTATGTAATTTTAACTTGTTTCCCAGTGCTTTACTTCAATCCTTTTACTATTTGCTATCTCATTACTTGCCTACAGTGTCTTCTGCTAATTATTTCCTTTCCTCAGCCATCTGTATCACCTTCCCCCCCACCCTCTCAATAGAATATTTTGCTTCACTGAAATAACTGAGGACATACATTATAAGTTCCCTATTCTTTCCAATTTTGTGCTTAAATATCAGTTTAATAATATTTCTCTATCTCCTTTTGTCCATTTTTGGCAGAAAAAATGTCCCTTGTCAACTTCAGATCCAGTATTCTATTCAAGACATCACCTAGCTGTAACAAGCATTTATTAAGCATTTATTTATTATGTGTCAGGCTAAGTGCTAGGAATAGGGAAAAAGGCAACAAATTCTATTGAAATGACTTTATTTAGAACTGAATTAACCCCATTGAGCATTAGAACTGGCTAACTACTTTCTAGTACTTAGTATTTGAAAATAATTCATCTATGATAATAAATAACTTCCTTTGACTATTATAGTCAGCAAAGCCAAATGCACATGCTATTGGTCTTATATAGACTCAGTCTGCCCTCTGACTTCCTGTGGGGAGTCTGGGCTTGTTATGGTTTGCGGCTGGTAGACCTTAAAACAAAGCTACCTCACACCAGAGATTACCTATTGATGTGCAGAGCAAACACCCAATCTCTCAGAACCAGTAGATGAAAATAAATCTGTCAGTTTCACATTTTGTATTCACACAAACCCATTCTCAAAGGAGAGTTATATAGTCAGCATTTTCTAAGCATGATATGTAAAAGAATGTCACCCCTTTTGGCCCCTAGGTTAGGCAAAAGAATGCCTTGGGGACCTATTAAATGCTTCCTGTTTTAAACCCCAGAGAAAAGAAAGAATAATTATTCCTAAGAAAGAAGCTTATAAAGTGCAAATTATGGTTATTTCCCTACTAGTCAACATACAGGTCCCAGAATCAACCCTTAATTCCACTGAAGAATATTTTTTTTGGGGTCCGGTGAAGTGCTGTAAAAAGTTATACTTTATTTTACTTTTGTGTTAGCCACAAGGACAGACCTGGGCAGGAATCTTTTCCAGAGAGACTGTCAGTAAAAGTTAAGAGCACAAACATTTTCTATTTCTGTTAGAATACAATGTAAACCTTGGTACAAATTTCCTGCCTTGAATCTCCTACCCCTTGCTGGCCAATCTCCATTATTTTGAAATAAATTGATCTCTAAGGGCTAAATACAGGTTCCATCTTCTCTGTGAAGACTCTCCTAATTCCCTAGGTACAATCTTTCCTCTGAACTTCCAGAGTACTTGATATTTTATGGCATTTATCCAGCTTACCTTATAAATAGTTTCTTTCCCCTCTACCATTCTCTCTTTTATTGCTACTTTTTGTTTTTATACATCAAAAACATCTTCCAAAATACCCAAGCAACACTTTCCTCCCACCCCAACACATTTCCTTAACATAATCAAACAACCATCTAAAAATGATTGCAAGTGAAATGCATGTCTCTAATTTTATAATTTACCATTTGTTAATAGAAAGGAAAACTGAGTGTTTTGGATACCAGCATTGCTCATTAAATTTGGCCCGTGTTTTATTGCATTTAATGTTATCTTTATTTATATGGTTGTAATCATGTATATCGTTCCTTTGGCTCTCCTTTCTTTATTCTGTATCTCTTAACTCTTCATATTCATTATTACTTATGGCACAATAATATTACATTAATTACATTAATATATCACAGTTTGTTACCCATTCCTTAATTGTTGCAGATACACTTAGTCAGAACCATTAAAATCATGTTTTCCAAATATTATTGCTATGAATATTTTTGTTTTGCTCCTTCTCTTTCCCATCTCCTCCCTCTGCCCCCAACCACAATTCTTTGTGTATAAACCCAAAAGTGTAATCTCTAGTTCAAAAGGTATGAACAGCTTAACAAGTTTTCAAATATTATTTCACATTGTGATCTCTTTCATTAGATTGTATGCTCCTTGAATATCTTTTTAAATTTTCTTTGTATCCCTAATGCTTATCACAGTGTGCAGCGTCTTGTAGGTGCTTAATATATACTTGTTGACCAATTCTTGGCCAAAAGAGTTGAACTATTTTGTAATTTCACTCAATGCTATTATTATATGTTTGCTTTATATTCCCTGTTAACTTGTAAACTCATTCATTTATTCATTTAAAAAATTAACAAGTACTTATTGTTGAGTGATAAAACAACCTAACAATGTTAGGGGTCCTCAAGTCAGTATCACAGGTATGGCAAAAGAATTCACAAACTCAATTTGTTTCTAAGTTAAGGGACAAAGATTTATGCTGACAAGAATGGGCTAAGTTCCAAAAAGGATTAGCAAAGAACAGGAGAAAGAAGATAAATTTATAGGACAAAGTTAGAGAAACCAGAATTTTATGTTACTTATTTGCTAATTTTATGGTTTACAGGTAGGTTTGAGGGGAGGTCTATTCACTGCTATATCTTCGCTAAATTTTAGGGAAAGAAATATTATTATATTCCTAAGGCCAGAAGACTTTTAGAATAATAGCACTCTAAAGTGCTATTGTTCTAAGGCCAGACAGATTGTTAGAACAATAGCACTTTAAGGTCAGGAAACCTCAGGATCACTGCTATATTCTCCTAGAAGATGCATCCCATCATTTACTATGTGAAAATTTGTATGAGTTACTGGGGAAGATACAAAAATGAAGGAAGGAAATGATATATGTACCTGGAGGAATGATTGAAGGAAAAGATGTAGCCTCTGAACTGCATCTTGAAGAGTGGGTAGGATTTCAGGAGGTGGAGAGTGAGTTCATTACAGACTTAGGAAAGGAGGCTGAATAGTACTGTGTGGGACAGAAACCCTTACCTATATTAAAACCAGAGACTCTCAAGGATATATTATGATCTTCCAAGAAAGAGCAACTCCCTACAGACTCATGAGTATAGGAATGCAAAGCACAAGATTTTTATAGATCTTAATGCAGAAGCCCCCAATCTCCTTTTGACCTTTTCTCCCATTGCCTAGGGGAATCCAGGCTTACATCCTAACATGGAAATCTACTCAGAGACTAAAATCTACCCAGAGACAAAGCATACTACTCAATGACACACTCTTTATCATATTAGGAACTTAGCTAATTGTGGTGAAAAGGGCAGAGGGAATAGGAGGGAAATGCATTTTTATTTAAGAGAAGCAAAGACCTGCAGCTTTTGGCTATAGCACAAATACAGGTTATAATTAGGGTATAGATAGAAGCCGCATTCTTATTGAGTGAAATGGGAAATTGAGGACTTCTCAGAAGAATGACTGTGAGAGATTGGTGTGTTTTTTCATTGGGAATCGCTACTGCAGGAAGAGATTAATTGTGGCTTTTTAGAATATCAAAGGCAGACCAGACTTTGACTGGGAACCTATTTGCAAAAGGTCTGGTAAATATCTGTATGTGATAAGTAAGCTGGAAATGCCTTGTTCTTGAGATTGGCAGGTCCTGGAAGCCTGGTGGCTTCCTCTCTATAAAGCATGTGCTCAAACGAGAAAATTCGGCCTCATCCTCTTCCCTGGCTTGTCCCGGAGGAGAATGATCGTCCAGAATTTCACGAGATTCTAATAAACTTCTAATCTTCTCTTTGAGAGATGTCTGAGTAATGATTTTGAGTCAGGAGTCACATTTTTATCCCACACATTATGAAAGGTCTTCACTTAGTTTATCCCATTCAGTACTTTGAACAAGGGAGGCAAATAGTTCAATTTGATCCATGTAGAGTGAGGAAGCAGAATGACGTAGAATTAGAAGGAGTGATAGAAAGGTTCCAGGTTGGTGTGAATAGTAATATCTGTAATTCCTAGGTCAGAGGATTATATTGAGTATCAAATAAACATCTATATCATATCTATGTCTTTATCTTCATATAAATATAAATATATATATATATATATCTATATAAACACATACATGTGTGCATTTATATATGTGTATACAAATATATACACATAATTTCTATATAATAAAGGCAGAAATTTAAAATAGATTAGAAGTGGTCAGTGATGCTTGGACCAAACTCTACCTAGAAGTATTCCTCCTATGCCTTTTCTCCTCCCCTTCATTTGCATTGAACAACAACAGCATCTCAAACTTAGGCAAAATGAAAGCCTGGGACCTAGACAGCCCTACTTAAGATGGAAGGTTGAGATGATACTCTGAACAGGAAATGGGGATTTAACAAACAGATAATGCCTGCAGGCACTACTTAGCTAATTGGCTGGTCTGCATTTCAAAAGAGCTTGAATCCTAAAGACAAAGTTCTTCTGTTGGAAAAGTCTAGTGTAGCCAAAGCCAAGACTGACAGCCTGGTCCATCTATTAATGAGCATGAAAGCACTACTATGTTTAGTCTTTGGGAGGAAGGCAGCTAATGTAATACTGGGGACGGTTGCTTCAGGAGGCTATATACTCTTAACATTTGTCTTAGTTTGGGTTTGGGGAGTGGGGGAGGGTGAAGAATTCAGGTCAGGAAAGTGGCACCACAGTAATGAGATGAGGTCCTGAATGGGGAGTGTGTGGGCAGAGAGAAACTGGGGCATTGATAAAGATTATTCTCTGGGGCAGGCAGGAAGAAGGCTCATGTAGTGGAGATCAGTTTAGTTTTCAGTCAGGTCTTATCCTCTGTGGAGGAAATACAGTCAGAAATCCCACTTATGCCAAGTCCCCAAAGCTAAATTTTCCCTATCTAACAGTTTATGGCCCTCGGCTTTCCTGCCACCCTCTTTTGGGTTGGTCCACCACTACACTCTGCCTCATGATCTTTCCCCTTACCCCTCCCCCAAACCACGTAACCTTACTATGCTTCTCATCCCCACTTCTTATAGCCAACTAACTCTGTTAGGGTGCTAAACCCCTCCCAGGACTGAGCCTGCCCGTTAGAGCATGCTCCAGTCTCTGGGGGAGTTTCCTTTCTCCCAATAAATAGCAATCCCACTAGGGAACTCCTCCCTTTCATAAAGATTTTTTTCTGTGCCCTCCAAACTACTTCATATTTGTCATTTGTGGTGCCTATGGTATCCCTTCATTTATCTGTAACCTTTTCTCCTAAATAAACTTACTTATGCCAAAGAGAACGGCCATTGTGAATTCTCCACATGCCTGAACCCTAACATTTGGTGCTTTTCCTAAAGCACCTCACCTGGTGCTGCATCATTTGCTATGTCAGCCACACCAGTAGGGCATGATACCTGTATCATGTGACTGCTCAGGCAATGGATCCCTAGAAATCAGGCCTATGTGGTTCAGTGTAGCAGAAGCTGAAAGGCAAAGGAAAAGCACTCCATCACCACAGAAGGCTAGCCTCTCCCTCAGGCCTGGGTCGCTGTCAGATGACTGTTTGCTTTATGATAGTTATGGCCTACCCACTTATGGAGGAACTTGCATGTCCAACCTGAGAGCATGGACATTATTTAGTAGGCTTTGTGGAGTCATTGAAAGGTTTTTGCAGGCAACAGTAGGAAGGATAGATTGGAGCAGAAGACAATGGAAGCAGAGTGTAGTTAGATCTTAAGTAATCCTTTTGGGATGGTGGAGAAGATCTGTGGTGGATGGTGGAAGAGGAAAAAGGGGGATTAATTGGAGCCCTAGCACACAGGCAGAATGACAGGACTATAAATAATTAAATACGTGAGCAGAGGGAGAAGGAAAAGTCAAATTTAATAATGAAGATTGATCATGGTAACTGGGTTAAATGGAAATTTCATTGACAAGAATAGGGAAGTCAGAAGTCTACCCTTTAAAGTTCTATTCATCTTTATATCCCTTAGAACCTCAGGCATTATTCTGAATTGATTGACTGAATGAATTCATGAATGAATGAAAGAATATAATTAACCATAATGCATATTTAAATTGGGTTGATCAGAGAAGTATCTTATCAGTTTGACGAACTTCCCAATCACGTTGATGATAAGTGGGGTTGATGAAGGAAGTCCCTTATCAATTTGATGAACTCTCCAATCAACTTGATGATTTTGGCTGTAGGGTTCTGAAGATACTTGAGGACATATCTTCACATTATCAAAAAAGATAGATTAATTCTTACTAATAGGATATAGGGAGTTCAACACAATTGGCTGACAGATACTAAATCTTATTGAAGGAATTACCCCCTTTCTCTAGTTTATAAAAGTAAGTTAAGATTGTGTCTCTGTCTCTCTGTCTCTATTTCTATGTTCTTCCCTCCTTTTCCTATAGACCAAAAAACAATAAAACAAACTGCATTTTGAGAGTGCAGGTGAGTGGGGAGAGCATGTGGGGAACCTGCGCCCCTTAGCAGTTTTATCCCTGGGTGGTTACTTGCTATATAATCACAAGGTTGTGGTAAACATCAACTACCATACATTATTGTGTAGGACACCCAGGGAAAAAGGATTGACTAAAATCTCAAAGGGTTGCTCTGACAGCTCATGGGAGAACTGCAGGACTACTAGAAAGCATCTTATGATTCTGTATTTGTTTATGAGCTCTTGTAAGTGCTTCATGTTTTAATCATTTCTATAAAGTGAAATAAAGGTTGTAACATATCCAATTTTTATATGCTAACTTGATTGCTTGCATAGGAGTTAGGCACCCTCTTTTTACACAAATTTTGGAAAATCTAGATATTATAGCATGAGTATATTAATTTTTTCTATTAATTAAAATTAACTTTCTTTCTCTCCCCTCCCTTTACTGAAAAAAAAGAACAAAATCTATGTAATAAGTATGTGTAGTCAACGGCAGCTAGATGGTGCAGAGGATAGAGTATTGTCTCTGAAGTCCGGAGGACCTGATTTCAAATCTGGTCTCAAACCATTAACACTTCTTAACTGCGTGACCCAGAACAAGTAACTTAATCCCAATTGCATCATCCAAAAGAAAAAAAAAAGTTAAAAAAAAGAAAAAAAATGTATAGGGGACACTTATACATTGTTGGTGGAACTATTAACAGATCCAACCATTCTGGAAAGCAGTTTGGAACTATGCTCAAAAAGTTATCAAACTGTGCATACCCTTTGACCCAGCAGTGTTTCTATTGGGCTTATATCCCAAAGAGATCTCAAAGGAAGGAAAGGGACCCACATGTGCAAGAATGTTTGTGGCAGTCCTTTCTGTAGTGGCTAGAAACTGGAAACTGGATAGATGCCCATCAATTGGAGAATGGCTGAATAAATTATGGTATATGAATGTTATGGAATATTATTGTTCTGTAAGAAATGACCAGCAGGACGATTTCAGAGAGGCCTGGAGAGACTTGCATGAACTGATGCTAAGTGAAATGAGCAGAACCAGGAGATCATTATACATAGGAACAACAAGACTATATGATGATCAACTCTGATGGACATGGCTCTCTTCAACAATGAAATGTTTCAAACCAATTCCAGTTGTTCAGTGAAGAAAGCCATATACACCCAGAGAGAGGGATATGAAATGTGGACCACAACATAACATTTTCATGCTCTCGATTGATGTTTGCTTGCATTGTGTTTCCTTTCTCAGATTTTTTTTTCTTGTAGATACAATTTTTCTTGTACAACAAGATAAAAAAATGTGGAAATATGTATACATATATTCAAGTATTTTAACATAGTTAAAATGTGGTGAATTTCCTGCCATCTAGGGGAGGGGTGGGGACTAGGGAGCAAAAAATTAGTAATGGAAAGCTTTGTAAGGGTTAATGTTGAAGAATTACCTATACATATGTTTTGCAAATAAAAAGCTTTAATAAAAAATATATGTAGATATATAGTCAACTAAAACAAATTCCTACATTGACTATCTTCAAAAAAAACTCAATCTACATTCTTAGTCAAACCTCATCTGTTTAATCTCTCTTTTTTTTAAATAAAGCTTTTTATTTACAAAACATATGAGTAATTTTTCTACATTGACCTTTGCAAAAACTTTTTTTTCCCAAGCTTTTCCCCTTCTTCCCCCCACTCCCACCCCTAGATGACAGGTAATCTAATACATGCTAAATAGGATAAATTATATGACAAATACAATACATATATACATATCTATACAGTTATCTTACTGCACAAGAAACATCAGATCTGGAAAGAGAAGAAAAAACAACCTAAGAAGGAAAACAAAATGCATGGAAATATTCACATAAAGCATTAAAATACTGTGTTGTGGTTCACTCTCAGTTCCCACAGGCCTCTCTCTGGATGTATATGACTATCTTCATCGCTGAACAACTGGTTTGAATCACATCATTGTTGAGGAAAACCATGTCCATCAATATTGATCAGCGTATAGTCTTGTTGCTGTGTATAATGTTCTCCTGGTTCTGCTGATTTCACTCAACATCAGTTCATGCAAGTCTCTCCAGGCCTCTCTGAAATCCTCCTGTTGGTCATTTCTTACCGAACAATAATATTCCATAACATTCATATACCATAATTTATTCAGCCATTCTCCAATTGATGGGCATCCTTTCAATTTCCAGTTTCTTGCCACTACAAAAAGGGCTGCCACAAACATTTTTGCACATGTGGGTCCCTTTCCCTCCTTTAAAATGTCTTTGGGATGTAGGCCCAGTAGAAACACTGCTGGGTCAAAGGGTATGCACAGTTTGATAACTTTTTGAGCATAGTTCCAAATTGCTCTCCAGAATGGTTGGATCCGTTCACAGTCCCACCAACAATGTATCAGTGTCCCAGTTTTCCCACATCCCCTCCAACAGTTATCATTATCATTTCCTTTCATTTTAGCCAATCTGACAGGTGTGTAGTGGTACCTCAGAGTTGTCTTAATTTGCATTTCTCTGATCAATAGTGACTTGGATCACCTTTTCATGTGACCAGAAATAGTTTCAATTTCTTTGTCTGAAAATTGTCTGTTCATATCTTTTGACCATTTATCAACTGGAGAATGGCTTGAATTCTTATATATTTGAGTCAATTCTCTATATATTTTAGAAATGAGGCCTTTATCAGAACCTTTGGATGTAAAAATATTTTCCCAGTTTATTGCTACCCTTCTAATCTTGTCTGCATTCATTTTGTTTGTACAAAAACTTTTTAACTTGATATAGTCAAACTTATCTATTTTGTGATTAATGATGACCTCTAGTTCTTCTTTGGTCACAAATTCCTTCCCCCTCCACAGGTCTGAAAGGTAAACCATCCTACATTGTTCTAATTTTTTTATAATGTCACTCTTTATGCCTAGATCATGAATCCATTTAGACCTTATCTTAGTATATGGTGTTAGGTGTGGGTCAATGCCTAATTTCTTCCATACTAGTTTCCAATTATCCCAGAAGTTTTTGTCAAATAGTGAGTTTTTATCCCAAAAACTGGGGTCTTTGAGTTTATCAAATACTAGATTACTATTGTCATTGAGTATTTTGTCCTGTGAACCTAACCTATTCCACTGATCCACTACTCTATTTCTTATCCAGTACCAAATGGTTTTGGTGACCACTGCTTTATAATATAGTTTTAGATCTGGTACAGTTAGGACACCCTCATTTGCATTTTTTTTTCATTAATTCCCTTGAAATTCTTGACCTTTTGTTTTTCCATCATCTGTTTAATCTCAAAGGATTTGGGAATACATGAGATACATATAGACTGCTATCTGTTTTGTCTTCTTTTAATTTCAATAGTTAAAAAATATACATATATATTTAGTTTTGCTTTTACATACCCAATAGCTTGCTAAAAGAAAAAAAAAACTCAAAACAAACAAAAAACCCAAGACTAAACAAAACAAATACCTCATGTACTCAAGGCATATTTGAGATGTCAAAATTTTTAAAAGACATCTTTTGACCATGATGCAGAATGAGAGAAGGAAGGCAGCATGAGCAGCAGATCACAACAGTAGAGAAAGAAATTACAGATAACCTCAAACTATCAAAATGTATTTTTGAAATGAGACCAGGTAGCAAATGTCTGAGCCACAGAAGAAATAATTTCATTGAACAAATTGTCTTTTTCTCCAAATTCATTTATGGGAAGCAATAAATTCAGAATCTTGCAAGCTGACATTTTGATTGTCATGTAGTTAAATTTGAGGTTTATCTTCAGTAGCTCATGTTCTGAGCAAAATTATATATCAGGTGAGGTATGACTGTGGCCCCTCAGCTACCAAATTCTGAACCATTTTTATAATTCCCCCAAGTCCCTTTCAGGTGTTTAGTGTTTCCTGGTTTCTATAAAAGAAATTTCTGCTCAGAAATCCCTAGTGTTAGTCTTTCCAAGCCCAAGATCTAGGATTCTGTAGCATAAAATACATTTGCACTTAAATATGATAGCTTAAAATATACTTACTTATATATACTCAATATATGTTAATATAACATATGTTAATGTAATAATATACTTAAAATGCAAAAAATACTTCTGTAAGAGAAATTTGCATCATGGAGCATATCCATGTGTTCAGATAAAGGTAAGTGGGAGAGAGAAGCAAAAAAGAATCTTCCTGGATCCCTGAAATCAATCCTATGAGGCTTCGTAGCTGTGATAGTGAATAGAAGACAGGAAGAGTGGCTAACTTTGTTTCTTGCTGATATGATTTTATGTTAATCATTTATCACTGGGTAACAAAATGAGGTGATATCTTCAAGGCCTTTCTAACTTTAAAAACTATAATTCTTACCCTTTTGTTTACCTACATACTCAAATATAATATAAACATTTAAAATTAAATTTACTCTCCATATACTTCTGGATATGTCTGGTCTTAGATATTCTTTCTTCCCTAACTATTTTAGGGAGAATATCAGGACTCTATTCAACAAACTACATGTCCCTGCATGTGTTCCTTCAGCACAAAGCTTATTTGATGATAACAACTGACATTTGATAAATATTTTGCTTACTTAACATTTACTTACATTTGAGCCTCAAAACAATTGCATGAGATGAGTACTATATATATGTATATATATGTATGTATATATATATATACACACACACACACATACACACACACACACACACACACACACACACACACATATATATATATATATATATCACTACTCTACTTAATACACAAAGAAAAGTTCATTGACCCACAGTTAATATGTGTTAGAGATAGGATTTGAATCCAGGTCTTCTTCTTTTTTTTTTCCCCCTTTTATTTATTTATTTATTAATACTTTTTATTTGCAAAACATATGTATGGGTAATTCCTAAACATTAACCCTTAAAAAGCTTTCTGTTACAAATTTTTCCCCCCTACTCCCCACCCCTCCCCTAGATGGCAGGATATCCACTACATGATAATTATGTTAGAATACTTAAGAAATCGAATATATGTATAGTTATTGCATCATTTTTTGTGCAGGAGAAATCATATCTACAAGAAAGAATAATCCGATAAAGGAAATACAATGCAAGCAAAGAATCCAGGTCTTCTTGATGTCCATCATACTAACCAGTATACTCTGATTCCCAACCTTACCACAGATCTTTGAGGTATTATTACTTCTATGTTGAGTGTGGGAAAAAAAAAAAGACAGCATTATATAATGGATCCAGAACTAATCTCAAAGTAAGGAAGACTGACAGTTAAGGCCAGCCTCTTATATATAATACCTATGATCTAGGTCAATTCACTTAAACTTTAAGTAACCCCCAGTCAATTCTCTAAGACTCTAAGACTCCTAAATTTCAAAGTTGGTACTGATCTACATTTGGAGAGAGAATCCCCTCACTGGTGATTCCCTTTAACTCTAGAATTTCAGATATAGAGCAAACAAATAAATGAATAAATAAAAGTAGCATGGAGGAACTGGAACCCAGAAAGGTGAATCCTATTTGCCCAATGTTATGAAAACTAAAAAGCGATCAGGATGATATTAAAACACAAAGCTTCTGATTCCAAATCTTTCCACTAAATATCTTAGAAGAATAATAGATTCTTTATTTACACCATTAAGTTTGCTGAATTTAGAGAAGTGTAGTGTTAAAGTTGGAAGAAACCACAGAAATCATTACTCTCTTATTTTATATATGAGGAATCTGAGTCCTGGGGTAGTATCCAAGGGTCACATAGGTCATAAGTAGCAGATCCGGGATTCAAATGCAAACTTTCTTGACTCCAGCATGTTCTAATACTCTCAAACCAAATCAGTGGATATTTGAAGGAGGAAGTTAACAAGGGTAGGGATTGTATGTGTAAAGAAATTAGGACACACCCTGCTTTTCCAGAGCTAAGGACCAGCAAGTAAACTGTGCCCTCTGCCTGGCATAACAACAATCCTTTGCACTCATCTTCTGAGTGATCTTGCCCTTTGGCAAAATATATTACTTTGACTAGCACCAGATTTATTCTGAGGGATTTATGATTTTCACATTAATCATTAATTAATTAATTAGTTGATAAATAGATTTATTAAAAACTTCCCTATTTTTCTGGGAACCGAGAGCCAGAAGCAGCTGACATGTTGCAGCCAAAAGTGATCAATCACCTCTCCTGACACTGAATAATCCCCGTGTATAGAACTGCTAAGTGAATTGAACCAGGTACTGCACTCCTGTTACTCTCATGCTGACTCTTATTCTATACCCTGCTGAATGGTCAGAAGGCTTAATGACCCTTAAGACTTGAAATAATCACAGAGTTCAATGATTGCAACAATTTGAGGACTGTTCCCATAGGACTGAAGAATGTGTATATTGTTCCAAGAAATGCTAACCATGGGAACTGGTTACTTCAGATTGTGTGATGTTCCACCTTTTTGTATTTTTCATGTATAAAAGCCTCACCTCTCCTACAGGTTCTCCTTTCCAGCAGGACTTTGGTTTGCAAGCCTGTTTTTCTCACTTTGAAATTAAATTTCTGTTTGATTCCTAACTCTCCTATCTCTAACCTGCTTTGTTTGACTCTGGCCACCCACAGATTGGAGATCACTTCTGGTCCAGTTGACATATGCCATACAGTATGCTGAATGCCTTACAAAATATTGTCATTTGATCCTCATAACAACTTTACAATAATCTTTACAATAAAATCTCCCTATTCAGCTTCCTTTTATGTGTAATATTCCTTTTTAAATTATAAGTTCTTTGAAAGTAGGAAGTTCTCTTTTTACTTGTATTTATATTTTCAGGTCTCCCATTTTATCTGGGGCCATCTCCAGTCATTCTAATATATATCTTGCCAGTGAACACAGATGATTCTGGAGGAGAGTATGAGGCTGGTGACTTTCCCCAGCACTTCCTCCCTTAAATCCAATTCACTTGCAGTTCATGGCATCGCCTTCTTGATGTCATGGTTCTCTTTAAGAATGAAGCACAAACAGTAACAACAGCAATAACATATTTTCAGTGTTTAGTATAATGCCTGGTGCAAAGTAAGGACTTAATAAATACTTTATAGATAAGTTATTAACTGACCAAACTTATAAGACCATAATCTAGAAAAACAACAGTGACCTTCTTGTCAAATTGAATGTATTTTTTTATGCTTCTGATTTTTCTGTATCATTTGATAGTGTTTTTGTTTCTTCCTTTCCTTCCTGAGATTCTTCCTTGACTTTTTTTGACATTTTATTTTGCTAATTCTCCCCCTTCCCTTTTTATTTTTTTTGGGGGGGCTCTTCTTCCTCCTTTTATTTTTAAAATTTTATTTTCTTATCCTGAACTTAAACACAATAAAGAATATTTCTATGCACATAACAGCACCAAAAGAGAATTCTGCTTGAATTTCTATTTTATGCTGCTTACTTTATGTATATATATATATGTATAAGTTCCATATTTTTAAAATGGCCCTGCTTATTTACTCTTTCAAATATACTCCCATTTCTTCTCTATTATGCATTTAAAAAGTTTCAATTCTCCTCATATTTTGATATTACAATTATTAATTTACCACCCATGTTTCTCTTACCCAATTCTTTCTCCTGATCATTTTTTCCCCCGCTTTTTGCTGAGGCAATTGAGGTTAAGTGACTTGCCCAGGGTCACACAGCTAGGGAATGTTAAGTGTCTGAGACCAGATTTGAACTCAGGTCCTCCTGACTTCAGGGCTGGTGCTCTATCCACTGTGCTCCCTAGCTGCCCCCCCCCCCCAGTTCTTTCTCTAATTAAAAAATAAAGAGGAAAGAAACCAAAACAACTTAGTCAGTCAGCTAGAATTTATCAGATAACTTCTATATTCCAGTCACTGTGCTAAGTACTAGAAATATAAAGGAAAACAAAAAATCCCGTGTGAAAGAATTCAGTCTAAACTATATGCAACCAGCTATATAAAACAAGATATAGATATATCACATATAGGTATGTGCCATATATATATATATATATTTATACATACATGTATACAGGTGTGTGCACGTATGAGAAATTGTGAGTAATCCAGATATTTAGGTTTGAAGTATATATTAGATTGATACAAATTTCTCATGTGCAGAATCTAGGTAGTCTGCTTCTGAAAGTGCTGTTATGACATATGAGGTGTCTTGGAGAGATTTAAACATGCCAAGACATTTTATAGCTGGTTCTGGTCTATGAACCATGTAGTTAGGAGGGGTCTTTTTTAATTAGCTGTAAAGCAGGTGGTGGGGGTGTCTTCAAAAAGCCTGAAACAGAGACTTGGGAAGAGTGATAGAGACAACATGGCAGAGTAGAGTCAGGAAACTGCTTGAGCTCTTCCTGTTTCCCTTGAAAATCACATGAAACCAAGCCTCTAAACAGAACCTGATGGAATGAAACCACTTTCCAGCTCAAGATAGACTGGAAAATTTTCAAGAAAAGTCAGTTTCCCTGGGGTGAAAAGAGTATTCAGCCCAGGTCAGATAGACTCTGAGAAAATCAGTGAGAGGGTCTTAACTACAGCAAATCAGCAACAAAGATCCTGGCTCAGTAGAGGAACAGATCGGAAGGGCAGTGTCCAGTCTCAGCTCAGAAGGCAAACTCTGGGAGACCAGACTGTTTGCTGAAAAGAGCAAGCAAAGTGACGCCCTGCAAACACAAGGAGCCTGCGCACTCAAAGCCAAGGCTCAGAGCTACACAGGAAGCTTGGGACAGTGCCCCCTTTACCCCAGGAGCAGAGCTCAACCATAAAAATAAAAAAGAGAAAATATCAAAAAAAAAAAAAAAAAAGGAAAAAAAATGTGCAAGAAACAGAAAAAAACTTGACCATAGAAAACTACTATGGTGACAGGGCAGACCAAAAACACAAACTCAGACAAGGACAGAATAACTACAGAAGAAATCTCAGAGTGTTGTGAATTGGTCTCAAGCCCAAACAGGCTTCCTGGAAGTGCTTATAAAAGACTTCAAAAGGCAAATAAGAGAGATAGAAGAAAAAATGAGAAAGGAAATGAGAGATATGAATGAGAGAGTAAACGTCTTGGAAAAAAAAAGGAAAAAAATTGTCTGAAGAAAACTTTTTAAACAGTAGAATTAACCAAATGGAAATAGAGATTCAAAAGCTAATTGAAAAAAAAAAACAACATACATTAAAAACTAGAACAGAGCAAATGGAAGCTAATAACTTTGTGAGATAGCAAGAATAAGTCAAAGAAACTAAAAAGAATGAAAAAATGGAAGAACATTTAAAATATCATTGGAAAACAGTTGAGCTGGAAAATATATCCAGAAGAGACAATTTAAAAATTATTGGCCTACCTGAAGGCCATGACCAAAAAAAGAGCCTGGATAGCATTCTACGAGAGGTCATTAAGGAAAACTGTCCCAATATTCTAGAAACAGAGGGGGAAATACTCATTGAAAGAATCCACTGATCACCTCAGGAAAGAGATCCCACAAGGAAAACTCCAAGGAACAATGTTGCAAAACTCCAAAATTACAGTCTCAAAGAAAAAATACTGCAAGTTTCCAGACAAAAACAAATATCAAATATCTAGGACTAATAGTCAGGATTGCCCAGGATCTGGCAGCTTCTACAATAAAGGATCAGAAGCCCTGGAGTACCATATTCTGGAAGGCAAAGGACCTAGGGTCACAACCAAGAATTAAATACTCAGTAAGATTCAGCATCATTTTTTAGGGGAGACTATAGAGCATTAACCAAGTAAAAGACTTTCAATCATTTCTATTGAAAAAACTGGAAGTAAACAGAAAATTTAATCTACAAACACAGGATTTAAAAGGAGCATAGAAAGATAAACAAGGGAAAAAATATATATATATGCATATATATATTATGTAAAGGTTAAATTGTTTACATCCCTAGATGGGAAAAGGATGTCTGTAACTTTTTTAGTTGTATCTGTCACTGGGGCAGAGAGAGGAGGCCATCACATTAACTGAGGTTGTGGTTGTGAATGGACACTGATATGATAACATCAAATAAAAAGACATTAAGGGTGGTAAAAAGTCTGTACAGGAAAAGAGGAAGAGGGTGGTACAATGGAACAATTAGTTCACATGAAGAGGTGTAAAAGCCCTATTACAAATGAGGAAAAAAAAGGAAGGGAGAGGAGAATTGTCTGAAGCCTGATCTCATCAATTTTGACTCTATGAGGGAATAACTTAATCATTCAATTTGGTACAGAAATTTATCTAACCCTATAAAGAAATAGGAAGAGAGAGGAAAGAAGAGGGAGAAACAAGATAGAAGAGAGGATAGAAACATTAAGGAAAAAGGTAAGAGAAGAAGGGAAAGTTTGATACAAGACAAAGTAATGGGTGGAGTGAATTAGAAAAAAACTTTAGTAAGAGAAGGGGGAGGAGTGATAGGAGATAAGGTAATAATCGGGGTGAGTAAAAAAAATTGCTACTAAGGACAGGATGAAAAGGAAGAACAAAAATATATATAAGGTAGAAAATAGAATGGAGGGAAATAGAGAGCTGTTAATCATAATTGTGAATATGAATGGGATAAACTCTCCATAAAACAGAAGCAAATAGCAGAGTTGATTAAAAAACAGAATCCTACAATATGTTGTTTACAAGAAATACATTTGAGAGACAAATACAGAGTAAAGGTAAAAGGCTAAAACAGAATTTATTATGCTTCAACTGAAGTAAGAAAAAAAGCAGGGGTAGCAAATCTGATGTTAGATAAAGCAAAAGTAAAAATAAATCTTATTAAAAGAGTTCAGGAAGAAAAGTACATCTTGATAAAGGGTGCCATAAACAATGAAGTAGTAATGCTACTAAATGTGTATACACCAAGTGGTAGAGCAGGCATTTAGCGTGAGCCAAAAATCTTATCAGTAATTATGCCACATTAGAATAAAGGACAATATATCTATTAAATACCTATAATATTCCAGACATGATACAGTGTTGTAGATACAAAGTAAAACAAAAAATAGCCAAACTTAAACCAAATCAAAATAGTTCTGTTCTCAATGAGAGAAGACAATGTGATGTATATGTATGTATCAGTATATAGTTATTTAGTTTATAAAACACACACACACACACATACACACACACACACACACACACACACATATATAAACTAAATAACTATAGCTGAGAGGACTAAATCACTGACAGCTGAGAGGAGTTTGGATTGGAATGGAGAAAGACAAGATTGGGAGACCAACCAGCCTAGTATTGTAATAGTCTAGGCTTGAGGCCATGAGGGCCTGGATAAATGTGATAACAGCATCAGAGGAGAGAAAGGAGTATATTAGGGAGATGTATAAAGGTAGAAATAACAGAACTTGATGTTTTATTGGATATGGTAGTTGAAAGACAGTGAGGAATCAAAGATGATAGCTATGTTATGAGCCTGGGTAATTGAGGGGATGGTGGTATTCTCAGCAGTAATAGAAAAGTTAAGAAGAAGGGAGGGCACAGGAGAAAAGGCAATAAGTTCAGTTTTGAACAGATTGAGATTAAGATATATGGGGAACATCAAGTTCAAAATGTCATAAGAAGTTTGAGGCAGGATGAAGAAAGGGGACTACTTAGAAATCTATTCCAATAATCCAGGGTTGTAGTAATATCCAAGTAATCAGAGATGGAACTAGAATGATGCCTTTGTAAAGAGTGCTAACGATATCATGTACTCAATCCGTTGGTGAGCCAATTAGATTTGTTCTCTTCAACAACAGATGAATGCTGGTATAATAACTTCCCTTTTCATACCAAATGTAGCATTTAGTTATTTTAATTTCAAAGTCCATCTTCTAAACAACAGTGCAGTGGAATAACTGTAGTTCTTGGAGTAGGCAATTACAGATTCAGTTGGTGATTAAAAAAATATGAAAAGGAAAATAATCTTCACAAGTTATTCCCTCATGCTAAACCTATTTCTTTTTATATTAAAGACTTTGTATTAGATGGTCTTTAAGCTCTTCTCCTAGATTCTAAATCCTCAAACATTCCCATTAACAGATGCTTAGAAAATGCTTTCTTGAAAAACCAAATCTCTTGAAAAGACAGGTAGAAGTATGTGGGTTTCAGTGGCTCTGAAAAACTATATGTTAAATTGCATCAGGTTGAATGGGAAAATCCAAATGCATGGCTGAGATGGACATGGCTGGCAAAAGCCATTTTAGTCTAGAAGAGCCACCACTTTTATCCTTCTTCACATATTGCTTTGATCACAACTGTGGTGGAGGAATTTCACTTTCTACTGCATGGATCAAAGATGAATTGAGCTGAACTGAAGCTGTGACAGAAATAAATGGGGTCTCAGAAATCCTAGTAGAGTGAACTCTAGTTACTCCTCTATTGATTCTCACAAAGCACTTCCAGCAGTGTTTCAAGTTCTCCAGACAGCTCATTCTGTTGCCAGGAGTCTTTTAATAGGAAATATCTTCCCTGGTGGGGTCAGCAATCCTGGCTTACTTCTCTCTTGTCTTATCCTTTAAGGAAGTGTTGATTCTTATTTGAAGAATTGTAAGGTAAAATAATCTTATGGAAAGAACTCTGGATTGGAGGGATCTAGAATATATTGTCACATAATTACTTTTCAGCTAATTCTTAGTGAGCAAGTGACTAAAATTCTCTCTGATTTAGTTACCCCAACTAAAAATAAAATAGGTTGGTAAGAAGGAGCTCCATACTTTGAGTAAATGGATCTTGTTTTAAATCTTGGCTCTACCACTTTCTACTTGCATGTTGTTGTTGACTCATATTTGACTCTATATGAACTTATTTGAGGTTTACTTGGAAGAGATATTGGAATGGTTTGCCATTTCCTTCTCCAGCCCATTTTACAGATGTCTAAAACAAACAGGATTAAGGAATTTGCTCAGAGTTATACAATCTAGTAGATATCTGAGATTAGATTTGAACTTGGGAAGAGGAAGGCCTGAACTCTAGTCACTCCACTCCTCCACCTAGTTGCCTTTC
>JAJPUD010000945.1:192568-276652 GCA_023553655.1 Myrmecobius fasciatus
AACTCTGAGATACCACTACACACCTGTCAGATTGGCTAAAATGACAGGAAATGATAATGATAGCTGTTGGAGGGGATGTGGGAAAACTGGGACACTGATACATTGTTGGTGGAACTGTGAACGGATCCAACCATTCTGGAGAGCAATTTGGAGCTATGCTCAAAGAGTTATCAAACAGTGCATACCCTTTGACCCAGCAGTGTTTCTACTGGGCCTATATCCCAAAGAGATTTTTAAGGAGGGAAAGGGACCCACATGTGCAAAAATGTTTGTGGCAGCCCTTTTTGTAGTGGCAAGAAACTGGAAATTGAAAAGATGCCCATCAATTGGAGAATGGCCGAATAAATTATGGTATATGAATGTTATGGAATACTATTGTTCTGTAAGAAATGACCAACAGGAGGATTTCAGAGAGGATTGGAGAGACTTGCATGAACTGATGCTGAGTGAAATCAGCAGAACCAGGAGAACATTATACACAGCAACAAGACTATACGATGATCAATTTTGATGGACATGGTTCTCTTCAACAATGATGTGATTCAAACCAGTTGTACTGCGATGAAGATAGTCATATACATCCAGAGAGAGGGCTGTGGGAACTGAGAGTGAACCACAACACAGCATTTTAACGCTTTCTGTGAATATTTCCATGCATTCTGTTTTCCTTCTTAGGTTGTTTTTTTTTCTTCTTCTCTTTCTAGATCTGATGTTTCTTGTGCAGTAAGA
Organism: Myrmecobius fasciatus; assembly: GCA_023553655.1. Lineage (NCBI taxonomy): Eukaryota > Metazoa > Chordata > Mammalia > Dasyuromorphia > Myrmecobiidae > Myrmecobius > Myrmecobius fasciatus. The sequence continues at coordinate 193,298 of JAJPUD010000945.1, forward strand.
TAACTGTATAGATATGTATACATGTATTGTATTTGTCATATAATTTATCCTATCTAGCATGTATTAGATTACCTGTCATCTAGGGGTGGGGGGCGGGGGGAGGGAAAGGAAAAGCTTTGGAAAAAAAAGTTTTTTTTTGCAAAGGTCAATGTTGAAAAGTCACTCATATGTTTTGCAAATAAAAAGCTTTATTAAAAAAAATATTCCCATACCTCTCAGATTGGCTAAAACTACAGGAAAAGATAATGACAAATGGTGGATGGGATATGGAAAAACTGGGACACTAATACATTGTTGGTGGAGTTGAAATTGTGAACTGATTCAATTCTGGATTCTGGAGAGCAATTTGGAACTATGCCCAAAGGGCTATCAAATTGTGCATGCCCTTTGATCCAGCAATGTTTCTACTGGGCTTGTATCCTAAAGAAGTCTTAAAGGAGGGAAAGGGACCCATATGTTCAAGAATGTTTGTGGCAGCCCTTTTTGTAATGGCAAGAAACTGGAAACTGAGTGGATGCCCATCAGTTGGAGGATGGCTGAATAAGTTATGGTATATGAAAGTTATGAAATGTTATTGTTCTATAAGAAATGATCAGCAGGATGATTTCAGAGAGGTCTGGAGAGACTTACATGAACTGATGCGAAGTAAAATGAACAGGACCAGGATATTATTATACATGATAAAAGCAAGATTATACAATCTATTCTGATGGACATGGCTCTCATTAACAGTGAGGTGATTTAGACCAGTTCCTATGGTCTTGTGATGAAGAAAACTATCTGCATTCAGAGAGAGGACAGTGGGAATTGTGTGGACTACAACATAGTATTTTCACTCTTTTTGTTGTTGTTTGCTTGCATTTTATTTTTCTTCTCATTTTTTTCCTTTTTGATCTGATTTTTCTTTTGCAGCATATTTGTGGAAATATATATAAAGAATTGCAAAAAATGACACAAATAAAATATAATGCAATAGATAAAAAACATTTCCATACTACTAATGTTATGAAAGAAAGCATAGACCAAAAATGGGGGAGGAGGAAGAACAAAAAAGAAAGTTAAAAAAAAAGATGCTTTAATTTGTACTCAGGCACCATCAGTTCTTTCTCTGGGGATGGGTAGCCTTTTTTCATCGTAAGTGTTTCAGAGTTGTCTTGCATCATTGTATTGCTCTTTTATATGATATAATTTACCCCATTCTACTTCTTATTTTTCCTTTCTCCCTTTTCTTTTACTCTTTAACTGATATTATCTCTTCATATTAACTAACACTTGTACCCTCTATCTAACTGCCCTAATAATGAGAAAGTTCTAGTGAGTTACAACTTTCATCTTCTCATGTAAGAATGTAAAAAGTTTAACCTTATTTGTATTTACCTTTTTATGTTACTCTTGACTTGTATTTGAAAGCCACATTTTCTATTCAGCTATGGATAAAAAATGCTGAAAAGTCTTCTATTTTATTCAATATCCATTTTTCCCCTGAAGGATTATTGTAAGTTTTACTGGTTATGTGATTCTTGGTTGTAATCCTATCTTTTGCCCTCTGAATATCATGTTCCAAACCCTCTTCTCCTTAATATAGAATCTGCTAAATCTTGCGCTATCCGACTGTGGTTTCACTATACTTGAATTGTCCCTTTCCAGCTGCTTGCAGTATATTCTTCTTGATTTGGGAGTTCTGGAATTTGACTAAAATATTCCTTGGAGTTTTAATTTTGAGATTTCTTGTGGGAGATGATTGGTGGATTCTTTCAATTTTACCTTCTGGTTCTAGAATATCAAGGCAGTTTTCTTTGACAGTTTCTTGAAAGATGATTTCTAGGCTCTGTTTTTGAACATGGCTTTCAAATAGTCCAATAAATTTTAAATTATCTCTTCTAAATCTATTTTACAGGTTAGTTGTTTTTCCAATGAAGTATTTTACATTGTCTTCTACTTTTCATTCTTTTGGTTTTATTTTTTATTTATTTCTCATAAAGTTATTAGGTTCCATTTACTCAATTCTAATTTTTAAGGAATTATTTTCTTCAGTGAGTTTTTCTACCTCTTTGTTTTTTTATTTATCCAATTTTACTTTTTAAGGATTTTTTTTCTTCTTCAGTGAATTTTTGTGCCTCTCTTTCCATTTAGCAAATTCTGCTTTTTAAGGAATTCCCTTCATTGATTTTTTGTACCTCTTTTACCATTTGACCTAGTCCAGTATCATCTCCAGTTGTTCCTATCTATATCTTGCCACTGGACCCAGATGGCTCTAGAGGAGAAAGTGAGAATAATAACTTCACCCAAACTACTTAAATCCAATTTACTTGTATATCATGTCATCATCTCCTGATATCATAGTACTCTTTGAGAATGAAGGACAAACAATAGTCTGTTTTTTAAGATATTTTCTTCAGTATATTTTTGTGTCTCCTTTACTAATTTGTCATGATTTTATTGCATCACTTTCATTTATTTCTCTTCTCAATTTTTCCTCCACTTTTCTTACTTGATTTTCAAACTCCTTCTTGAGCTCTTCCATGACCTAAGACCAATTCATATTTTCTTGGAGGCTTTGAATGTAGGAGTTTTGACTTTGTTATCTTCTTCTGAGTATGTCACTGTAGTAACTTTCTATGGTCAGAATTTTTTTTCTGTTGTTTGCTCATTATCCCAGCCTATCACTTGACTTTTAAGTCTTTGTTAAAGTGGGGCTCTGTTTCCATAGTGGAAAGAGCACTAACCCAAGCTTCAGGTGTTGTGTGCAGATGTTTTCAAAGATTCTTCTAGGGATCTATAAATTTTTAATTCTTCCAAGGTGGTATGATCTAAGAAGAGGTGTGTTCTCTACTTTCATGGCCTATGCTGTGGTCTGTGAATGACCACAGGCACTCTTTTATGACCTGGAACCATGAAGGAGGGTCCCTACTCCATTGTGGCCACAATATCTGGTGTGCTAATGACCCTCCTCACCCTGGGACTGCCACTCAGGACTGTGTCATGTATCTGAGGATGGGTAAAGCAAAAAAGTCCTGCCTCATGCTATAAAAGAGCCCCCTGTATTCTCCTTCTGAGCAGTTGTTCAATCTCCAAGTCAACTGTGGGTTGAGAATTCCAGAAGCTGCCACTGCTGTTGCTGCTGCTGATTTAGTGGCTACCAAGGTCTACTCTTGGTTTGCTGGAGTCAGAGTTGTGCTGGGTTAGCCTGTGCTGGGCTGTGTACCAGTCTCATTCAGGTTTTAAAGACCTTTCCTACCGAATCTCTAAATTTTCTTTGGTGTTTGTGGACTGAGAGGCCTTGAAACTACTGCTGCTGTCACTGATTTAGTTGCCCAGAGGTCTGCTCCTGTTTGTTGGAGCTCAGTCTGTGCTAGTGTGGCTTGCCATGGAATGAGCTTCACTCTCACCCTGCTACAACAGACCTTTCTTAATGATTTTCTAAGTTTCCTTGGAGTGAAAAATTGTTCCACTCAGTCTTTTTTTGAGTTCTGCCACTCTAGAATTTGTTTAGAATCATTGTTTGGAATAGTTTGGGGAAGAGTTCTCTGGGAGACTTTACTCTGCCAAACTCCACCTTTTCCAAATTTCCTTACTTCATCAGCATTGTTGATTTCTCCCTCCTCAATTCCTCTAGCATTTTGTACCACTCCTATCTCTTAGTTACTAAACATTTATTAATTGCCTAATGTTTGTCAGGTCTTGGGAATACAAAGAAAGGTAAAAACAGTCTTTGCTTTCAAGCAGCTCATAGTCTAATGGAATAAAGAAGACTTAAATGAGTAGAACCAAGCCAACATTATATGTAGTAACAGCAATATTGCTTTAGGGATAACTTTGATTAAAAAAATAATTTTCGTTATTATACATATTCAAATTAAGTCCAAAGACATATGAAAAAAGGCTCAATTTACATCCAGAGAAACAACTGATAGATAGATATATGGAACAATTTTACACATGTATATAATATACACATATATGTACCTATTTGTGTCTGTATGTGTGTGTGTATACACACATATATAAATACATATACATATACACATACATACACAAACACATATACATGTATGTGCTATCTCTAGTTTGGAAGGAGGGAAGAAAAAGAGGAATTTATTGTATATAAATTATATTTACAAAAATTTATTATAAATGTAAATATAATATTAAGTTGTCTATAAAAGATTTTCAGTTTCATGTGTAATCATTTTTAAAAATTATTATACTATGTTACTGAAATTCTTGTTTTATCTCATAAATTATACATAAAATAAAGTAAAACAATTAAAAAACAATCTAATCAGTAAAGACAATACATTAAAAAAATAAAAAGGGAAAGGGAGAGAATCTGGGTATGGAAAACTGATGAAGACATGTAGCCTGATGAGCAATGATAAAATGGCTAATCTGGGAGCACTTAAATGGAGGATCTGGGAGGAGCATTTTAATGTACTCCCTCTACCCTCTCTAATCAGAGAGAAAGAGAGTCTTGCAAAAATAGGAGATATTGAGGAGGTGTGAATTTCAGAATCAATGTGATATTACAGGAAGATGGGGTTTTAAAGACCAGGATGAAGTCCAGGGTGGCAACCAGTCAGGAAAGGAAGACATTTATGCAGCTATATTATTTCTCCTACAATTTCTTAAGAGTTAAAATTATATATATTATATATTTCTCTACTTCCCAGAATACCAACGCATATATTAGATGCTCAGTGAAAATTAGCTGAATGAATGAATGGATAAATTTTGCAGTATTGTTTTTGGATCAGAATTTTGATTACATTGTTACAAGAAACTCTTGTGAGGACAGTCCTTCCATCAATATTGAACTGCCTCTTCTCTAAGACTTAGGATTTTATAGAGTTGCCTAATGGCATTGAGAGATAAAATGATTTCCCAGAATTATTCAGCGAGTATGCTGTAAGAGCTAGGTCTTACTATTGTAGTTTGAGGTTCAAGCTTGGATATTGACAAAAATGTTTTCTTCTCCCTCAAACTCTTGACTGTTCTGTTCTTCATGTAGACCTAGAGCATTGATTGATAGAGCTGAATAGAGTGTACATCCTGACTTCCAAGGCAATTTAATATACATGACTTCATGTTTGATGTCTTTCCTGTTAGAGGCAATTTTAGTAGCAATAGTGGGATTTGAACACATGGAGATTCATCTGTTTAGAATGATCAAAGTATCATAGAATTCAGAGCTGGGAGAGAAGATGGAGCATATCTTGTTGTCAGACACCCTCATGTTATTTATGAGGAAACTGAGACCGGTATCTAAATTAGTGGCAACAAATTTCACTCCCCTATCTACCATAGTCAGATTCTTTTAATATTCCATGAGCATCTAATGGTTTGGATTTAAGGCTGATAAATAGAATTCCATGTCTGGTTGTACCAATATTATTTAGAAAATAGAATGAAAATTCATTCTGAGATAATTAACATTGGGGTTGCCAATCTCAGGATGTTCCTTGAGCAGCTGACATTGAAGATGGATGTTGTTTTCCTACATCCCCCAATGTCAGAGCACCTGTATCTCTGTAATGGATAAAGACTCTTTCTGTTTTAGGATTTATATTAATTTTATTTTTTCCAATGCAACTGTAGCACACTGAGAGAAATTGTATCAGTCTAGTGTGTCTTCCTCGCCTACCCAGCTAAATTCAGATTTGCTCTCTAATTTCTAGGCTTCATTAGACACTGAAAGCAACAGTAACACAGTCCGAGATTTTAAAATAATTTGGAACCACTTTTCTGATAAATCCCTTGTCCAATCAGTAGTGCTATCTCTTTATAAAATGTGGACAAGCATTCAAAAATTTTATAGACCTGTAATTAAAACAATCTTTATCCGGGGCTGAACATTTTATTTCCAATCTAAAGAACATCAAATTTATTGAAAATTGAGAAGAGTTTAAAAGGAAAGAGAAGTAAGATGAGGTACTGCTATAAAAAGTGAATAAAGGGAATTAGCCCATTATTTAATCTGAGGGAAACTCATTAAGGGAGAGTCTGAGTGAATTAGATTTTTTTAAATGCTCCTCTTCTCTGAAAATAAAGGTACAGGGGCAGCTAGGTGGCGAAATGGTTAGAGCACCAGCCCTGAAGTCAGGAGGACCTGAGTTCAAATTTGGTCTCAGACACTTCTTAGCTGTGTGACCCTGGGCAAGTCACTTAACCTCAATTGCCTCAGCAAAAAGCAAAAAAAAAAAAAAAAGGTACAAAAAACATGAAATTTCTTTTAAATTATTATTTAAATTTAAAATACCCTAGTCCATCACCTTTTGCATCCTGCTACATTTTCATTTTTAGTATATAAAATTATATAAAATTTCACTCAAATAGTTTTCTCTAGGACTCTGAGCAATCCACTAGTTTATACAAAAAATTCACTCATTCCATAGGTAGAATTTTCTTTTTGTTGGCTTTATTTAGTTGCCAGCTACATCATTGCTGACCAGAGTTAACTGGGGTTGAGTCTACACATTGACTAATCAGTGTTTTGCTTCTACATACATACATGTATTTAGCTATGTTTATACACACACATATATATGTGTGTGTGTATATGTATATATATATATGTATATGTATATGCTACCAAGTAGATGGGGAATTATATAAATCATGTTTTAAGGGATAGAAAATAGTTTTATAGTTGAATGCTTATACTTTTCAGTTGTTTATCTCTTTCTAAGTTTTGAAGTGAATTTTGGAACTTGAACTTCAAAGGAAGGAAGGAAACAAAGATTTATTCAGTAGTTACTGTGTGCCATGCACTGGGCTAATCATTTTGAAAATATTAATAGATTTGATCCTAATCAAATCTTGGAGGTATTTGCTTTTATTATTCCCATTCTTACAAAGTGTTACAAATTTCTACAAAATGCTTGGATGCTTATGGTATTAAAGGTTAAAAATCTTATTTATAATGTTATCAATTATATTTACTTTTACAAATCTGTTTCTGTGTCAGATTTTTAAAATTAGTTTCAATTGCCATTCATTCAATTAAGAGGCACAAGAACAAAATTTTTGGGAAAAAAGTCTATCATAATATCTTTAGGGTTCATCAAGTCCCTAGGTTAGGCATCAGATTTATTTGAACTTTGACTCTCCAGCAAATTGAAGTGAAAATATCTGCTTTTGGAGGGAGTTTCAAATTGAAGAGGAGTACCATAAACCCTTGAGGACAGGTGAAACTCATGGAGAAAGCAAGAGATTTGACTATCAATTGGGTCCTATACATCTTTTGCTTTGAATTTTCTGTGGTGGGTAAAAAAAAAGACTCTATCCTGTTAATATTGTTAGCTTGAAGGCTTGCATAACCACAGCAGCAGATATCCTTTTTTTTTTTTTTTAATAAGCATTCTGATTTTCTTGGGCAGGACATTCGGCCAGTGGGAATGATGGGGAAGAGACCTTGAATGAGAATTATGAGACAAATCTTAAGTTTTCCAAGATAAGTCCTGGGTGGAGGGTTTATGTAAAAGTATGATTTATGAGAATCTCTTCTATCTACTCTAGGTTGAATTCAATCAGTATAAATCCAAAACTTTGAATTTTGGGTTATGAATCACAATTAAAAAAAATCCATCCTATGCTTTCATCAGTATAGAGAATGCACAGTGGGGAAACTTCCTCTAGAGTTACACATCATCATCATCATCATCATCATCATCATCATCATCATCATCTCTCTCTCTCTCTCTCTCTTTCTCTCTCTCCCCCCATATAAATATAATCAATTAGATGTAGAAAATTTCTGGAAGTGCTGAGACATTAAATGGTTTATCTATGATCATATAGTTATTATATATAAATATATATGTCAGAATTTGAGACTTGGTTTTATTAACAGGACTAAACTATCTATTTTAAATAAAAAATATTATCACCATAAATACAAATTAATTACTTTTTGATTGTACTCTAAACATTTTTGGATTAGAAGAAGAACATGACCTAACTTAAAAAAATGTATATTAGAATTTTCTATCCAGTTTAAGCATTGAACTAAATTGAAATTTTTATTTTTTAATTTGTACACATGGCTTCTTCAAGCTCCAAATTTAGGTTCAATTTTGATTTAGCCCCTTTGTAACTTTGTTTCTGAGAAGCTAACACTTCTGAGTAACAAATTCCAGATATTTAGTATTCACTTTATAAATGACTCTATTGGCATTTCTCAAAGTTTAATTTAAAAGAAATTTAGTTTGTTATAAAGAGGTAGAATAAATTTTATCAAGACAACCAGTGTTATTTCAAAATTTGGTAGGGGTGGGTTAGAGAACTTTAGGAGGTTATTAGGGAAAATTGTTGCAATAACTTTCTGTAACATTATGCTCTGTCTTTTTCTAAAATCATACTTTTACCTGTGGGTGCTCTACCCAAAAGAATGAAAATTTTTATTGCTGAAACTTCCCAAGATGTGGTTAATGGGTTAGGACCAAGCTTTAAACCTAAATCACTGGAGCTCTCCCAGACTGACCAACAATAGGTCCCAAGCCAAGCCCCACTTGGTCATTGTTTGGGCCCAGATTGTCCCAGAGTGAAAGTAAATAACAATTGTTTCTGTTTTGGCCAGAAACCCTGAGGGTTTTTTTTTTTTTTTTTTTTTTTTACTAGGTTTCCTTCTTTCCTGGGGAATGAATCTCAAAACATCTTGACCTCTTCACTACTGGACAATTCACCAGACTAGGTCTCAACCCCAAGTAACTTTTGGGGAGATGTAATTGGTTTCCGTGGGCCGATGAATTCTTTTCCTCAGCTTAGTGGAGTGCTTGCCCATCTACCTAGCCACCCCTTCTATATTCTGTGTCCTGGTGTTCTGTCCTTCCTCTGTTTCTAAGTTCTCTGGCCTAGGCTTTGCAGTAAAGAAAGCTGCCATATTTGCTTGAGGGTTTTTTGGTAGTTTGAATCTTTAAAGCTTTATAAGGAGGGGGAGACTGTGGGGTTGAATTGCATTCTATTTCTTTTCTTACTTTCTTTCTTTCTTTCTTTCTTTCTTTCTTTCTTTCTTTCTTTCTTTCTTTCTTTCTTTCTTTCTTTCTTTCTTTCTTTCTTTCTTTCTTGTAAGGCAATTGGGGTTAAGTGACTTGCCCAGGGTCACACAGCTAGGAAGTGTTAAGTGTCTGAGGCCACATTTGAATTCAGGCCTTGAGGGCTGGTGCTCTATTCACTGTGCCATGTAGCTGCCCCTTGAATTCTCCTTCAAGCCCACATGTGTCTTGAACCTTTCCCTCTACTTTCTTGCAGAAATATTTTGAAGCACAGACCACTATCTATTTAGATGCTAATTTGTTTTTATTTTTGTTGTTATTGGGTTGTTGTTGTTTTGTTTTGTTTCTTTTTTTGGTGTTCTCAGCAAGCTTCTGTAGCATGGAGTGCTTCCATGGCACTAGGTCTCTATGCATGCCTAAACAAAATTAGGTAGCTCACAGCTCCATGATACTGAAAAGAGAGAAAAAGGACCTAGGGATAGGGTTGGGTTTTGTAGCTAAACCATGTATCAAATCCTTAGGTTTTATTGGGTCCTTGGGTAAGCTAGTGCAGCCTTTCTATTGGTAGTGTGGGAAATGGGAGGGGATATTTAGTGAGCTCAGGTTAGATATCCATTCATTTTTTTGTTTTCTTTTGGATTCCAGGTGACTATGGAGATGGCTGAAGTTGCTTTATTTTTTGCACATAATTTCTGTTTTGGAGAGGTTTGAGAAGTTGTGAATATCAGAAAAAATATCTTTTCTTTCCTCTCACTAGTTACATGACTTGACTGTCAAAGGTTTTAAAGTCTAAGCAGAGAAGTTTTTATTTGATCCTAAATGCAAGAAAGAGCTTCTGAAGTTGACTGAGAAGTGAATGACCTGGGCAGATCTGTTTGAGGAAAATAACTTTGATAGTCATGTGAATGATAGAATGGGGTAAGAAGACACTTGAGAGAAGACCAATTAAGAAGCCATTGAAACAGTCCTGGTAAGAGTATGTATAAAGTGACAGCTATGTGAGTAAATAAATGTGAGAGACATTTTAGAAATAGAGATGACAAGGGTTAGCAACTGCCTGGATGGAAGCCCCTTCTGTCAAAGAGTTTCAGTTAAATAGTGAAGGATGAAGCATACACAATTAATGAAGACACAGGGAAGAATGCAATAGGGAAGTTTATTAAGTAAAGTATTATGATGAATTTAAGGAGAGTGAGATCACTATCAATTGGGGAGAACTGGAAAAACATGGCATATTCTTCAGATCATCAAGCAAGTATCTGGACACGCTCTGAAGTAGTCTGACATTTTATTTAAATTGGGTTGGCCAAAAGAGAAAGTTCATGCTAACTTGTGTTCCTGATTAAACGTGAACACTTATTTAATATTTACCTAGATTAGCTATAAGAGTATAGTTATTTCTTCTTCAGAGCTTCCTAATCAGGTGTCCCTGAATTGGTTTTTAAAATATTTTGATAGCTAAATATCAATATAACTTGTTTACTCCATAATCCTATGCATTTAATTTTATGACTTTAGAAATATTAATTTGAGAAGAAGTTTTTAGTTTTGGTTGCATTGTCAACAAGTTTTATGACAGAAAAGTTCAAATCTCTTTTGGTATTTTTGCCTAATAGTGGTGTTTGTTATTAGATCAAAGGATATGCATGAATTTATAGTCCTTCAGGCACAGATTGTATCCTTTGATCATTTATCAATTGGGGGTATGACTTTTTTTTTTAAATAAATTTGACTCAGTTTCCTACATGTTTGAGAAATGAGGCCTTATTAGAGAAAACTGCTTTGAAATTAAAAATAATTAATATCACTAACTGTATTTCTCCTTATTTATTCTCTTTCTCCTTTTACCCTGTTCCTCCTCAAAAGTATTTTTGTATTGACCACTTCTCCCAATATGGCTTCTCTTTCCCATATCTGACTCCCTCGTCCTATTTTACTACAGCACAAGATAGATTTTTATACCCATAGTAAATATGTATGTTATTTCCTCTTTGAGCCAATTCTGATGAGAGTAAGGCTCTTTTCCCCTCCACTATAAAAGCTATTTCTTGCCTATTTTTTATGGCACCGTTCCACTTTTCCCTTTCCCTTTCTCCCAGTCAATTCCTCTCTCACCCATTAACTTATGACAGAAAAATTAAGATGCTTTGCTCTTCCGAAACTTTTTATAAAGATGGCATTTTGGAACTGGAATCCAAAAGTCCTGAGTTCAAATGCAGTACTTTCTAACTCTGTGACCCTGGATAATAGCACTTATTTCTCAGGGTTGTTGTGAGGATTAAACAGGGTAGTAATTGTAAAATACTTTGCAAACCTTAGAGCTCTATATAAATGCTAGCTTTTTTTTTTTTTTTTAAATTATTGGGCACTGAATGGAAAAAGGAGATGTATATTGCAATCTGCGAAATAGCCACCAGGTGGCAATCCAAGATAGAGATATGTGCCTCAAAGCATCCTTAAGTCAAAGTGAGAAGTGAACTGGATTCCCTTCTCTTTTCCGTGATCTATTTCATTGAGAATAAAGTTAAAAAAATGTAAAGATTATCATCCAATATTTCATAAATTTATAAAAATAGTCTCATTCTCTATTCCTACTAATAGTCTTACCTTCCTCTCCCTTGCCTTTCTAAGACCTAAAGAGATATGCATTAACATGATAGGTCAGATTATATTTATTTAAAAGAATCAGAAAAAAAAATAAGATAAGACATAAAACTTCTTGGCACTACAGTGGTTAGTAAATCTGAAATATCTTTCTCATTTTTCCAGAAGAACACATGTCTAAAAATAGTTTGCAAAACAGAATTATTAGACATCTTCTGCTTCAAAATCAATGTCATAAGAAAAGGAAATGATATATACAACCTCTCTGTGTGATAGAATAGAAAGATCCTCAGAGGAGTGCTTACTTCCTGGTTACTTCCTGGCTAGCCAACAGATATATTCCTTAGTCTGCTAGTCATCAGAGGTCCTTTGAATGGGATATCTCTCTTTTCTCATAGTACATTGTTTATACTTTTGTGGTACTCAGCAAATTCTGCTTTATAGTTATTTATAACTATGCTTCATTCCTTTTCCTACTACACTGTTTGCTGTATCAGTATTTAGACTAATTCATCATAATAGTTCGTACAGTTCTAGTATAGTAGGTACTTTTTCTGTTTATTTGTTTCAGTTGTATCCAACTTTTTAAAATGGAGAGCCACTCTTTGTGGCTCCATTTGAGATTTTCTTGGTAAAGAAAGATAATAGAATGAATTGCCATTTCCTTCTCCAGCTCATTTTACAGTTGAGGAAAGTGAGGCAAATAGGCTTAAATGATTTGTTCATGGTCACACAACTAGGAAATATCTGGGACCAGTTTTTAAACTCAGGAAAATGATTGCAGATCTGGTACTCTATCCACTGTGCCACCTATCTGCCCCAAATAAGTACTTTAAAAATAATTATTGAATTGTGGATTTGAAGGCATAACATTAAAAATCAATTTAAAAAAATTGGTGAGGCAACATGATATAGTGGATAGAGAGAATTATGAGTTAAGTTAAGATTTTGCCTTTTATATATACACCAATTATTTTACCCTGGGCACATCACTTAATTTCTCAGTGGCCCAGGCACTACTTAAAACTTTAAGGTGTAGAGCTGTGTATCTGCATTGGTGGAGAGAGGTTTTTCACTAGCGTGCTCCCCATACAAGTAAAGTCACGGATCTAGTCCAAAAATTTAGAAAAATCCACTTTTGTCCAAATTTCTTCAAATCTCAAATAGGTAATGTTGATAAGAACTAACAGAATAAAATTTTCTCTGAAATTTAAAATGTTGAATTTATTTCTCCTGATGCAGCTGTAGAGGGCTCTCTAAGCCCAGAATTTACTAGCATTTCCCTGCATGCACGTCTGACATAATTTTCAGCATAGTAAATCCAAGAAAGGAAATCCTCTTTATAGGCAGCCTCAGGGTGGGCTACGTTAAGTTAATAACATACTTCTCACGTTTGTTTTTTTTTAAATCATCTTTTTTATACATGTCTTGGGGGTGAGGAGAGGTAATGTGAAGGGGGAAATCTGTTGTTAATAAAGATAAATCATTAAACTGTTCAAGAGATACATTGTCTGTAAAGCCAAGGGGAGTCATTCATTAACACTGATACTGAAATGCTACTCTGTTTTGAGATTAGCATGGAATTCTTTTCAGGCAGTCCATTTGCATACTTATGCCCTAATTTGTCACCTTTTCCATCTCTCTACCCCAAAAGGCACATACATATCCAAGGAACTTATTTCTCATCTGCCCTTAAGATTTCTTACATTAACATTTCTTACATTTCTTATATTACATAACTTACATTATGGGTATTTTATGCCCATAAATCTGGACATCTTAATATATAAAGCTACCCCCCAATATTCTGAAAAATATAAATAAAACAGAATTAATTCAATATCTTTGTGGGTTTCCCTTGACTCCTTTCCTATTCTGATTAAATGGGTGTTTATTAATTAATGTGTATGTCATTAGAATATTAAGAATATTATGTCATAAGAATATTGAAGGGCAGGATTTTTCTGTTTTGGTTTTGCATAGCATGGTACTTAGTATAAAATACTTAATACATGTTTATTGGTTGATTGATAGACATATTATTTCTCCAAAATGAATGTTACCATCTTAAGGCAATTTTGTTTTTGAATTCCTAATACTTAGAACAGAGCTGGACATGTAGTAAATGCCTAATAAGTGCTTTTTGATCGACAAGTCATCATGATGTGTTATCAAATTGATTGTCATTTAGTTGGGGTGAGGAACAATCTCAGTAGGATATTTACAAACTTTTTCACTGATTTTATCAATGAGCATACCTTCTATAAAATTTTGACTCCATTATGTCTTTGATGTTGCAATTTTTGAGTTGGTGTGGCTGCAAATATTTATCACCTCTTGCTGACCTTCTGTAAAGGAGCCTTTCTTACTTAGAAAAGATGATTCTTAGAAAATGATTAGCAATCCATTGCTGGTTTCATCTTCTAAACATTTCCACCCATCAGGATATCTCCGATCAATAACTACTATAGTTATTGAGATTCATGGCTCTGTCATGCTCTAATGAAGCTTAAGAGTAGGGCTTGATTAGTGTACCTGACTAAATACATGGCAAAAACTTATGTATGGAAAGGGTTCCATGTGTTTCAAGGGGTTTTCATAGTGTGGTTTGAAGAGAGTCAAAATAAACATGTCTAGTTTCTTCTTCTCTTCCTTTCTCCAAGGGAGACCTTAATTTCTCCCAGGAGTTGGAGCTAGAAGTTGGGACCAGAAGACCCTCTGTTCTTTAGTAAGGGGTACTAGGCTAGAATTATATCTCTCTGCTCCCTTAGATATTGTTAATCTAGGGGATATGATCAGTGTCAAACATCTGATCTCTGTTTCATTAAGTAAAAGGAAAAGAAGACTCCATACTTTATAGTCAAAGTTTTATTCCTTTCTCAAGAAAAAGCAGTTCTAATTAATACACTGAATGACAAGCAAAGAAACCCATTTATTCAAATTATAGCAAAATATGAAATCAGAGAAGGTATACGTAGGAGAATATATACCAGATGAAATAGAGTGAAAGAGCTTTCCTTTTGAGAGAGACATAATTCAGCTTAACCAAGACAGAGTCCTGGATCTTGCTCAAGAGGAAACTCTGCATTCTCTAACGTAGCAATTTGGGGACAGAGATATGATGGAAACTTCCAGTTCCTTTAATGTATTTCCAAAGTCTTTTTCTTTAGCACCATGAAGTGAGGTTAACCTCTTTCATCTTTCTTTTGGAAGCTGAAATCTAGAAGTGTCCAGAGCAACTAGAAGCTTGAAGACTGTTAAAGAAGATTGAATGAGGCTGAATATCTCCTGTTTTCACTAACCCATATCTTCCCTGGGTATGGCATTCATTTCCAACAACAATGAGAGAGTCCCATACACAGGGTTTTAGAACTGGAATTAGTTACACTTAATGTAGAATGATGCTTAGCCATTAAAGGCCAAGGGACTCAATGTCAAAAGGAAATCAAATATATTTTACGATGGCTTCCAAACAAGTCTTCCCACCTCCAGCTTTGTCTCTCCTAAGCAATCTTTCATTTCATTATCAGACTTTTCTTTTGTGTATAAAAGTTGTCATATAATTCCTCAACTTGAAGCCTTTCAGTGGTTATATGTTGCTAATTGAGTATAGCTCAAATTGCTGGAGGCATTGATAGAGTGCTGATCCTGGAGTTAGGAAGACCTGAACTTAAATGCAGCCTCAGATACTTTGTGTTTCTGTGACTGGGATCAAAGTCACTTTACCTCTGTGTATCTCAGTTTTCTTAACTATAATATGAAGATAATAATGGCATTTACCTCCATTGTAAGGATCAAAGGAAGTAAAATTTATAAAGAGTTCAGCATAGTGGCTGGCACATAGTAGGTGTTAAATAATTGCTTGTCATCTTTCTGTTCCTGTCATTCAGAGTGCTCCATAATCTGGTTCCATTCTAATTTTTAGGTCTTATTTCATACTATTCTCCTTTAGCTCTTTGTTTTAGATAAACTGGATTACTCCTTAGTATTCTTTCATATATTATCTGCATTTCTACTTCTCTTCCTTATGCCTAAAATGTCATTTCTTCTTCTAATTGTTGAATCCCTGCCAGTCCTTTAAAATTAAATTTAAATGCTACATTCTCCAAGAAATCTTCCTTGAGCTCCTAATCAGTAATGACTTTGATTTCTTTTGACCTCAACTAGCATTTTTTGCATCTTTTAAATTCATTTAATCAATAATATTTTGCCTTATAACTAACGGGGGGGGCAGTGTAAAAGGAAAGGGAGAATGACTGTGCTTATGTTTTCATCAGTGTAGGAAACATAGTGAAGGAATTATTAAGCATTTATGTGTCTTTTTTTCTTCTCTCTTTTATTTCTCCCTGTACTGGAGGGAAAAAAAAAGAAAAAAATAACAACACTGTAACAAATATGCATAGTCAAGCAAAACAAATTCCCATTATTATTCATGTCTCTGAATATGCCTCATTCTACATATTAGTACATCATCTATATCAGAATATACATGGCATGGTTCATTACTGGTCTTCTAGAATTATGGTTGATCGTTATATTGATCATAGTTTTAAAAATCTTTTAAAATTGTTTTTATGATGTTGAAAACATAGTATAAATTGTTCCCTTAGTTCTGCTCATTTCACTCTAGATAAGACCTTTCTTCTTTTTTCGATCTCATTGGGATATAGATCTAGTAGTGGTATTGCTGAGTCAAAGGGTATTGACAGTTTAATCACTTTTGGGGCATATTTCTAAATTGTTTTCAAGAATGGCTTTATGAATTTATAGACTCCACTAACAATGCATCAGTGAACCTGTTTTCCCGCAGCTCCTCAAGCATTTGTCATTTCTCTCTTTTGGGGAGGATGTCAAATTTTCCAATCTGATGGATATGAGGTAGAATATCATAGTTTTTTTTAATTGCATTTCTTTTGATGAGTGATGTGGAACATTTTTTTTAATAACATGGTTATAGGTAGTTAGATTTTTCTCTTTAGAAATGCCTGTTTCTATTCTTTGATCATTTGTCAATTAGGAAAGCCCTTTATTCTTATAAATTTGAATCAGTTACTTATATATTTTGGAAGTAAGTCATTTATTCGACAAGTTTGTTGCAAAGATTTTTTTCCCTACTTAATTATTTTTTTTTCTAATCTTAGCTGCTGGATTTTTTTTCCTGCAACTTGGACACTTAAAGAATCCTGGAGCTTTGAGAATCAAAGTAACTTTCCAAGAATCACACAGATTCTGACATAGATCTGCCAGGAGAGGAAGTCTATGGGTGTCAGAAACAGATCTTGACCTCAGGATTTACTAACTTTCTGTGGCAGCTCCTCAAAAGCATATTGTTTCTTAAAGCAAATTATCATTATCATAAGTAATAATGATGAGAATATTTCATAAAAATAACAAATAGCTCGCATTTTAAAAGAACTGTTGGCTCAATATGAGTTAGTAGTAAAGAATAGTGAAGAAAAAATGGTTATCTCCAAGGTAGAACTTAAGGAGGTATGAGGAACATTTTACAATTTCAAAAGACCTTGAATCTAGACAGTAAGTTTTAGTTTCAGATTCAGGTTAGTTTTCCAACCGATCAGTGAACAAGTGTTTTTTGTTTGTTTGTTTTTGTTTTTGTTTTTTTGTTTTTTAATTGCTTATAATAAACCAGGCATTGGGCCACTTGAGATACAAAGACAAAAACCAGAATAATCCTTACCATCAGTGTTTTAACTTCTATTTGAGAGGGGAGGAACCAATACATTCACATATGAATAAATGCAAAATACCTGTATAACCCAAGCCTCAAAGCACTTTGGTATAGGATTCTGTTCTCATTGGTAGAGATTGATCATGCAATATCCCTTGCTTCTGTGAGGAGCACAGTTGGGGGTGAGCTGGAGAGAAGAGAGATCTGATATTTGCTCACTTCTAATTTCAAGAAAGAAGATGTCCTTCCAACTTCTCTTCTGGTCCAGAAGAGAGAAAAAGATTCAGAGATCCTGAAAATCTCTCTTGTATGTCCCTATCTTCAACTTACTAATTAGATATTTTAAAAAATTTCTCCTTTGGTGAGATCTGGGATTCTTTGCCTCTGTCTCTGTCTCTTTCTTTCTCTTTCTTCTTTCTCTCTTCCCTCTCTTTCCCCCTCTCTCATTCTTTTCTCCCTTTATTCTTTCTTTCCTCCCCTCTTTCATCTTACTTCCACTGTCTGGTGTATAATCTATTATAATACTTTTGCTGATGTCTGTTTGCTAACTGTTTGAATAAATTATTTCTTTTGCTATTTCTTATGTGTATTCATTCTGGAACTGACATCTGATGGCAATGAAGTCAAGTCTTGGATATATAGCCTGGGGCCCTCCTTTCCTGTAAAAGGATAACAATCAGGAGTGTTCTTTGAACCTAAAAATTACCTTCCTTATACTAACAATATTTAAAGGAGCAAATAGATATGTCTGCCCTGGTGTATCCTCTCTCTGAGGAGAGAAGAGTGGCTAACCTCTGGCACTACCCATCTGCTTTCTCTCCTGGCAGGAATCAAAGTTTTCCTTAAAGAAGTTTAGGAAGAAATTCTAGAAATATTTATTCTTGCCTTTAGACAGATCAATGTGAGCACACAAAATCTACGTGAACATATACAAAATAACACAAACATACCACAGTATGCTACACAGACAAAGAAAACACAAATAATTTTCTATATGGATCCTATTCAGTTGGGTAGGATGGGGGAAAGCATTAGGAAAGGTCTTAGAAAGGAAGTGGCTTTTGAGTTGAACTTTAAAGGAGCCTAGGGGGTTTTAAGATGTAGAGGTGAGTAGGGAGAACATTCTGGATGCTGGGGATAAAATGTGACAAATGTCTTAGAGGAAACTAACTTTTTAGAACTTCTCTGAGGAACCTCTATCTTTCAGTTCTTTTCTTTGCTTACTCCCATCTTAGGAGAACAGCTGAGTCCATGGAAACTCTTTATTTAGGAGGGACCTAGTCTGGGAGAGGAGCCAGACTCAGTTGGTTTTCATTTTGCAAAAGAGCCAAGACCAGACCACAGTAGAAAAATTTAGAGCCCAAACTGAAACAGATAGATTTTGTAAAATATTTTGAAGGGGCAAGGAATCGTTAGGCTTAGACTTTGACTTTTAACATGATTGGGCCATGTACCTAACTCTCTGATTCTGGAGTTTTTACTTGAAACTTTGCACTCAAAGGTGGATCTATATGCATTTACAAATATATGTATTTTTGAGAAAAAAGATTTCACATAATCTGGAGGAAGTATCTAGTCACAAGCATAAAACTTATTTTCCACTGACTTGGGTATATACAGATGGAGAGAAGTTTTTGTCCCTTGTAATCTAATAGTCCCACATGGATTATTCTTTCTGGTTCTGGGTATCACATTTTAGGAAGTATACTGAGAAGATGAAATAAGATCAGAGGAAGGCATTCAGGAGTGTATTTGAAGATATGTCATAAAATAATTGGTAGAAGGAACTTATCTTCAGCATGGAGGTCAGTAAGTTTGATATAGGATGACATAAGTATATATATGTATATATATATATACATACTATATTGCTTGTTGTCAGAAGGCAAGTGATTGGGTTTTACAGAAAGGCAAATATTACATGAACATAAATGGGAAAAAACATTCTAACAATTAGAACTGTTCTAAAATATTGATTGCCTCAAAAAGTAATAAACTAATTTCTAGAGATTTTCAAACAGAAGTTGGATGAATGCTTGCAAAGGATATCAGCAAGAGGATTCCTTCTTAGTTAAAGATTGGACTAGACATTTCCATGGTCTCTTCTTATTCTGAGGGTCTGTGATTTTATTCAAGGGCTTTCTTGGGAGACAGTAGACAATTTAGTTCTCTCTCCTTTCTGAGATTTTCTAATTTAAGTTGAACCTGTTTTATTTGGTTGTTTTACTTTTAAAGCCCTTTGGAACCATGCCATAACTTATCTTTATGTCTAATGGACATAGCTTTGACTTCTGTATTCTGCAGTACAGTCTTTTCTCATTTCTTAAAACATGGCACTCTCCTACACAAGTCTATTCTTTTTGAATGGTGTTCTCTGATGCCTGGAATATATTCCCTTTTCACCTCTAACTCAGAGAATTCCTCTCTTCCATCAAAATGCAACTCAAGCACCATTTTTAACAAGAAGCTTTTCCTGATATCCTTAACTGTTAGCCCCTTCCCCTCAAATTATTCTATTGCAAGCTCTTTTCTATTTCTATTCTTTGTGTAAATAGATATATACCTATGTACACACTTATATGTTATCATATGTGCACATATATATGAGATAATCACACATAATCTACCTTCCTTATAATACTCCTTATTGTGAGGATCTGATGGAAGTATTTTGAACAATGTATTATTAAATATGAAATATTGTTGAGGAGAGTAGTTTAATTAAAACAACATTTATATATCTATGTATGTGTATACATATACATATACATATGTACTCATCTCTCTATTTCTGTCTCCCTCCACATATAAATATATGTGTATAATACAAATATTATTGTGTGTATAGTACATATATATATATATAAATTCATATGTGGTATGGTGTAGTAATTAGAATTAGAAGTATAATTCAAATTAATTCAAATTCCACCATTTACTTGCTGTGCGACTTTGAAAAAGTTATGTAAACTCTTTGACTATCAGTTACTTTATTCAGAAAAATGGAGACAGAGAGGCAGTCATGGTACAGTGATAGAGAAATAGCCTGAAAGTTAGGGAAACACACTCCTGATAGATATTAGCTCTCTGATCCTGGCCAGTTCTCTTAACCTTTCAAGGCTGCCAGGCAAGTCTATAAGACTTTTAGGTTGCAAGACAGATGCTTATTCAAATGTTGCCATACCAACCAAATTACCAAAAAGTTTATGGAGAAAGAAAAAATATTAACAAAATTTACATGGAAGAACAAAAGGTTAAGAATATCAAGGGAATCGATTTAAAAAACAAAAAACAAACAAACAAAAAAAACAAGGAAGGAAGGTGGCCTGGCTTTACCAGACCTCAAATTGCACTATAAAGTGGTAATCATCAAAACAATCAATCAAAACAAAAAATCCTGGCTAAGAAATATAGTGGTGGATCAGTAGAATATATTAGGAACATAATACATTGTAGTAAATGACCATAGCAATTTAGTGTTTGATACACTCAAAGATCCAAGCTTTTGGAACAAAAACTCACAATTTGACAAAAACTACTGGGAAGACTAGAAAAAAGTACATCAGAAACTAGGTATAAACCAACATCTCACTGCATATAATAAAATAAGATCAAAATGGGTACATGAATTAGACATAAAAGGTGATAACATAAGCAAATTAGGGGAATATGGAGTAGTTTAGCTGTCAGATCTATGAATAAGAAAGAATTTAGGACTAAATAAGAAATAGCATTACAAAATGTAAAATGGATAAGTTTGATTATATTAAACTAATATAAATAAAACTAATGTAACTAAAATTCGAAGGAAAGAAGAAAACTGGGAAAATGTTTTTACATTAAGGATCTTTGATAAAGGCATCATTTCTTAAATATGTAGAGAACTCAGTCAAATTTATAAAAATACAAGTCATTCCCCAATTGATAAATGATCAAAGGATATAAACAATTGGTTTTCAAACAAAGAAATAAAAATTATCTATGGTCATATAAAAATGTTCTAAATTACTATTGATTAGAGAAATATAAATTAAAACAACTCCGAGGCACCACATCACATTTTTCAGTATGGGTAATATAATAGAAAAGGAAAATGATAAATGTTGGAGAATATGTGGTAAAACTGGGACATTAATGCTTTGTTAGAGTTGTGAACTTATTCAACCATTTTAGAGAGCAATTTGCAACTATATCCAAAAATCTATAAAACTGTGTATATTCTTTTAAAATATATTTTTATTTTTAAATAACATTTTATTTTTTCAAATACATGCAAAGATAGTTTTCAGCATTCACCTTTGCAAAACCTTGTGTTCCAAATTTTTCTCTCTTTCTCTCCTTTCCATCCTCCCCAAGACAGCAAGTAGTCTGATATAGGTTAAACACATGTAGTTCTGCTAAACATATTTCCATATGTCATGCTGTGCAAGAAGAATCAGATCAAAAGAGGGAAAAAAGCAAACAAATAAAAACAACAATAAAAAGGTGAAATGCTTTGATCCATATTCAATTTCTATAATTCTCTCTCTGGATGTGGATGGTACCTTCCATCATAAGACTATTGAAATTGCCTTGAATCGTCTATTGTTGAAAAGATGTGCATGCTCTTTGATTTAGCAATAGCACTACTAGATCTGTATCTAAAGAAATTTTTTAAAAGGCAAAAAGACCTATATGAACAAAATGATTTATAGCGATTTGTTTGTGTGTGTGTGTGTGTGTGTGTGTGTGTGTGTGTGTGTGTGTGTTGCTTAAGAACTGGCAATTGAGGGGATTCTTATCAATTGAGGAATGGTTGAACAGGTTGTGGCATATTATGCTGTAAGAACCTAATTAGCAGTTTGATTTCAGAAAAACCTGGAAAGCTTTACATGAACTGTTGCAGAATAAAGTGTGCAGAACCAGGAGCATATTATATACATTAACCACAATATTTCCTTTTTTTTTCCTGAGGCAATTGGGATTAAGTGATTGCCCAGGGTCACACAGCTAGGAAGTTTTTTAAGGGTCTGAGGCTGGATTTGAACTCAGGTCCTCCTGACTTCAGGGCTGGTGTTCTATCCACTGTGCCACCTAGCTGCCCCTAACAGCAATATTTCATAAAGAACAGCTATTAATGACTTAGCTATAATTTATAATATAGTGATCCAAGACAATTCCAAAGAACTCATGACAAATGTTATTCACCTTAAGAGGAAAACAAAAAACAAAAAAAATCTGATGGTGTCTGAATATAGATTGAAGCACACTATTTTTAATTTTTCTCCTTTTTCCTTTTTTTTTGTTTTTTAGATTTTTTTTACCCCACAAAATGCTTAATATAGAAATACATAGTACATAGTTGCAGATTTCTAATCTATATTAGATTGCTTACCATATCAGGAAAGGAAGAGGAGAGAGAGGAAAGGATAAAATGTAGAAGTCAAAACTTGAAAAAAAATGAATGTGAAGATAGACTTTACATGTAATTGGGAAAAAATAAAATACTATTAAAACAAAGAAAAGATGATGATCTACATTGTGGAAAGGATTTCTGGGATGAAATTACAAATGTAAAATTGGAGAAAATACCTTGTGTAAGTGTACATATACATATAAAATGGACACACACACAAATGATTGTGGATTGTTTGGAATAAAAGAGAGATCAGACATGATACTCTAGGGAAAAATTGTTAAAAAGAACTCCCTTTACTGAAGAGATCACCAACACAGCATAGTGAAATGAAAATTGGCCATGTAATGCTCAAAATTCCATCTCTGTTACTACTTATGAGACTTTGGAGGAGCCACTACCTTGGTCTCATTTGCTCTTCTGTGAAATGTGGAAGTTTGGCTAGAGTATTTTTTGAGGTCTTTTTATACTCCAAATCTAAGTTTCAGTTATCATCTTCAAATCTTAAAGCGCTATATAAATGCACTTCTTCATAAGCATTATCATTATCACCACCCCTGTGTGATTAAGCT
Source organism: Myrmecobius fasciatus (assembly GCA_023553655.1). Taxonomy (NCBI): domain Eukaryota; kingdom Metazoa; phylum Chordata; class Mammalia; order Dasyuromorphia; family Myrmecobiidae; genus Myrmecobius; species Myrmecobius fasciatus. Next base: position 216,548 of record JAJPUD010000945.1, read on the forward strand.
TCTTGTGAACAGGGATTATGTTATTTTTTTATCTTTGAATTCTAGTTAACATAGTGCTCACCATTTTCAAGCCCTTTAATGAATGTTTGTTGAATTTGAATTGTGGGCAACTTTGTTGGTGCATGTCTGTAATCCCTCTTTCTGGAGGAGGCTGAGCCTGGTGGATCACTTGAATTTAGAAGTTCTGAGGCACAGTAGAGTTAAAGCCTAGCCAGTGACTGGACTGTTGGTCATAAATATAGAGTGCTCTCTGGGAATAGAGGGCCACTAGACTGTCTAAAAGGGACAGACATGTTCAGGTTAATAAAATAATAGGTTAATGCTCTTCTGCCCATCACTATCAAGATAAGGAATTACAAAGGCCATTGCACTTCTATCTTGGATAAGTTAGGAAGATCCAGTCTTCTTTTTAAAAGTGAATTTCTGGGGGGGAAATTTAATATATCCATATATACACCTATTTAAAAATGGATTTCTAGAGGATAACTTAATTTAATATTTTCCAAAACCATGAACTGTTCCTTTATTGACAGCTAGTCATCTTGCTAATGTGGATCTTTGACTATAAGGTATGCTGAAGGAACAAGGGCAGATGGACTTGCACAAAATTATGCTTGCTAAAAAAGGCTCAAAGTTACACAAAGAGAACTGGACTTGAAGCCACACAGTAGGTCAGTAGCTTTGTATCTGAGTCCAAACATACATTATATCAGGAAAGGATTTCCTCTCTTTATAAAATTATGGGGAGGAGAGAAAAAACTTGGAAATTTATGACAACCTGTTATTCCCTCTGTGGGGAGAAAGACCAAATCAATTACTCATCATATTTCAATTCTCCCTCCATAGATAAATCACAACTTTCATATGGGCTACTTAACTGTCTTTTACTGAGGAATTTAATTAGATGGCAAAGAGAAGCAACTCTGAGAAAGAAATAAACTCTCTTCCTAAAGTTTAGGCTTTGTGTCCCTGCTGGACTTTTCCATCAAAACTTTATAGTTACTTTGAAGACATAACATGAATAAAACTGCAAACATTTTTATCAACCCTAGGGACTCTGCCCTATAAGACATTGTTTATGGGGGAGAGTAGACTCAAACTTAATGCAATCTCTACATCATATATTTCCCCATTATATTATTTTCCATATATGACATTGCCTTTGAATGATCTTTATCTCAGTTAACTTTGAACAGAGTTAAACAGGTCACCTGCTATTTTGTTCATTACTATATGGCTTTTGGTAAGTCCCAGCAGAGAAATAGCTCCTGGACTGCCATGGATTCTCTATTTTGACCTTCTGAGCCTAAAGTGGTTATATCTATCACTAATCTCCTTCACCTTAAAGTAGCAAGAAAAGACACAGAGTGATAATAACAGCTGGGCATGTATTCACAGGCCACTTGGCAGTGTCCTCTTTGGGAGATAAAGGCCCTAGGTTTTTTTTTAAATTTTATTTTATTTGCAAAACATATATATGGGTAATTCTTCAACATTAACCCTTACATAGCTTTCTGTTACAGATTTTTCCTCCTAGCTCCCCACCCCTCTCCTAGATGGCAGGATATCCACTACATGTTAATTATGTTAAAATACTTGAAGGCCCTAGGTTTTTAAGACTATCCAGAGAACTCTTCTTAAATTTGGAAAACTGGAACCTTGTCATAGGTTAAACAACACAAAATAGAGACACCTACTGTTTATGAATGTTTTTCAGTGGCCATCCCTCCACATATTTTAATTTAGTTAAATGTTTTTCAATGAAATGTAAATTTTGACATTAAAATTTTTTTTGAGTTATAAATTTCCTCTTCCCTTTCTTCTCTCTTCTTTTAAATGGCAAGCAAAGTTGCAGCTAGTTGGTACAGTGGATAAAGTGCCAGCTGTGAAGTCAAGAGGACCTGAGTTCAAATCTGGTCTCAGCCACTTAACGCTCCCTATTTGTGTGACTCTGGACAAGTCACTTAATCTCAATTGCCTGAGCAAAAAAGAAAAATCAAGCATTTTGATATAAATTACATATGAAAAGTTATTTGAAATTTATTTCCATATTTTCCATTTTGCAAAAGAAAACACAGATAAAAAAGAAAAGAAAGTAAAAACAAAATGCATCAAGATGCATTCAGACTCCATCAGTTCTTTCTTTAGAGATGGATAACAGTTTTCATTATAAGTCTTTCAGAATTGTCTTGGATCATTGTGTTGATCAAAATAGCTAAGTCATTCACATTTGATTATTCTTATAATATTGCTTTTTTGCTGTGTACAATGTTGTCATGGTTCTGCTTACTTCATTTTGCATCGTTCCATAAAGTATTTGCTGTTTTTTTAACCATTCTGTTTATCATTTCTTAATGTTGGGAAGGGCTCAGAAATCCTGTTAATTTTCTCCTTATATAACCTTTGTAGGAAGCAAGGTGAGTTGAATAGCCACTTACTGCCAAAGAATAAATGTCATTCATTGACTGCTTTACTTTCCTGCAGATTTAAATATCAAGTATTAACTTGGAAGGTGGAAAGACCTGATTTTCATTGCCAAGTCAGTCATTACCTGATTGTGTAGCTCTAGACAAGCCACATAAAGGGGTGAGTCTCTTTTCTCAACTGCAAAATGAGAGCAATAACTATCTACCTCACAGGATTGTTCTGTGATTGGAATGACAAAACTAAAGAGCTAGTTATGTTTTTTATGATCATGGGAAAGTTCTCTATAAAGAGAGTTGTCTGGAAAGAATGGGGGTGAGGGAGAGGAGCTGAAAGGTTAAAGGATCCGTAGGTCAGGAGCAGACTTGAACCTAGGAAACACTTTCAGTCTATTAAATAGTGAGATTCTTAGTAAATAATATTTTGCATCTGGTGCCAGCACCAATGATGCCTTCCTGATATGTGGCAATATCGAAAGACTCCTAGAGCTCTGTAGACAGGTCAGACATAGGAACATCAGCTGCCCAAGCAATGTCATGTAGGAAGGAAATTTAGGGAGGTCTTCCTCTCAGCAGCTACTATTTTATAATCAACAACAATAACCACAATAAAAAGTCTTAGAATCATAAACTCAGATCTGAAGGGACTTGGGGGGTACATTTCACAGATGAGGGAACTAAGGCCTGGAAGGTTTAGTGACCTTCCCATACAAGTTTATTCTTGAAATCCAGACTATGCTAGGCTGGGGATAAAGACACAAACACAGATCTATGCCCAAACTAAAAAAACAAAAACAAAAACAAAAAACAACAACAAAAAAAAAACCCTTAAATTCTAGTAGAAGAGACCCAAGGGCATTGATAAATTCATATTAAGATACAAAGTAATTTCAACGGAGAGAGTATGTTTCCAGTTCGGGGAAACAAGAGAAGACTGAAATGTAGCAAAGCCTAGAGCTTCTACTAATCAAGGAGATCAGGCTATTATCATCTTGGACTTTATCTTGGATTTGGGATATAGTGCTTAGCACAGGGGCAAGCATGTAATAGACATGTTCTGAATGTTGATTGATTGATTGATTAAATGATCTTTGAATAAGTACAGACTCTAGAGAGAATGGGTGTATATGTGTATAATATATTCTTGTGGGGTGAATAGGCTATCAGATTCGGACTTTCCCATACCCTAATATGAGATCCTGTCCAAAGTCCCCTTCTAAGGTAAAAAAAATATTTTCTGCCTTATTTCTTACCTAACCATAATTTTAGGTATTGCCTCAATCAAATCTATTAAAAAGCTTAAAAAGGCCAAAGTCTGTTACCAAATCTAGGGCCATCTTCAGTCATCCTGTTCAATATCTTGCCACTGGACTCAGATGGCTCTGGAAGAGAAAGTCTGGCTGATGACTTTGCACAGCCCTTCCTCATCTAAATCCAATTCACTTGCATGTCATGACATCATATCCCTGATATCATGATCCTATTAGAAAATGAAGAGACAAAAACAGCCACAATAGTATTCCATTACAATCATATGGTGCACCTTGTTAAGCCATTCTATAATTGCTGGACATTTCAATTTCCAGCATTTTGCTAGAACACAAAAGATCTGTTATAAATATTTTTGAACACATAAGCTCATTTCCTTTCTTTAATCTCTTTGGGATATTGCTGGGCCCTTTACATGTAGTTCCAAATTGCAATCCATGATGGTAGGATCAGTTTACAACTCTACCAACAGTGCATTAGTGTCCTTATTCCCTGTCTCCCCGCCTCAGTATTTCCAATTTTTCTTTTCTATCAGGCTAACCAATTTAATAAATAAAATTTGCCTTCATTTGCATTCTTCTAATTAATAGATTTAGAACATTTTAATGTCTATAGATAACTTTGATTTCTTCTGAAAACTGCCTGTTCATATCCTTTGACTCAAATGAATAGCAACTTGTATTCTTATACATTTAACTCAGTTCTCTACATATTTGAAAAAATTAGAATTTTATAAAAAAAATTTTACTGTAATATTTTCCCCCAGTTTCCTTAGTTCCTTCTAATCTTGGGTGCATTAGTTTTGTTTGTGTAAAACCTTTTAAATTTAATATAATTAAAATTTTTCATCCCATATCTCAAAATGCTCTCTTTTGTTTGGCCACAAATTCCTCCCTTATCCATAGATATGACAGAAATTTTTTTTTTGATGCTTTCCAAATTTGCTTATGGTATCATCTAAATCATGTATCTACTTTGACCTTATCTTGACATATAATCTAAGATGTTGCACTATGCCAATCTACATTTCAGTTTCCAAATAATTTTTGCCAGATTGTGAATTCTTGCCCCAAAAGCTTCTACCTTTGCATTTAGATTACTAGAGTCATTTACCACAGTGTATTTTATACCTCATATATTTCGCAGACCTACCATTCTATTTCTTAGACAATACCAGATTGTTTTGATTCTTTCTATTTCATAGTGCAGTTTGAGATCTGGTACAGGTAGGCCACCTTTCTTCACATTATTTTTTTTTCCCACTGATTTCCTTGATATTCTTGTTCTTTTGTTCTACCAAATGAATTTTGCTTTTTTTTGGGGGGGAGTCTATAGTTCTTCTTTAATTTGGTAATTTGATTGGTATGGCATTGAATAAGAAATTAATTTAGAAAGAATTATTATTTTTATTATATTGTTTTTACCCATCTATGAACAATTAGCATTTCTCCAATTATTTAGGCCCATTTTTATTTTTGTGAAAAGTGTTTTGTAATTGTGTAATATAGTTCCTGATTATGTCTTAGTAAGTAAAGTATTTTTTATTGTCTACAATTATTCTAAATGGAATTACTCAGTTTTCTCTTGTAAACTTTGTTGGTATTTTATAGAAGTTCTGATTATTTTTATGGATTTATTTTATATCCTGTAATTCTGAAGAAGTTGTTAATTATTTCAACTAGTTTTTTAAAGTTGATTCTCAAGGATTCCCTATCATATCATCTTCAGAAAATGATAGTTTTGCTTCCTTATTTCTTATTCTAATTCTAATTCTTTTAATTTCTTTTTCTTATCTTAGTATTATAGCTAGCATTATTAATAAATATTAAATTATAAAGGTGATAATTGGCATTCTTGCTTCACCTCTGCCCATATTAAGAGGACTTTCAACTTATCCTGATATGCTGATAGTTTTAGTTACATACTAGTTATCATGTTAAGAAAAGCTTCATTTATTACTATGCTTTCTTGTATTTTTAATAGGAATGAGTGTTTTATTTCATCAAAAGCTTTTTCTGAATCCTCTCAAATAATCCTATGATTTTTATTATTTTTGCTAGATCCTATGATGCTGATAGTTTTTTTTTTTCCTGAAATGGAATCCTTCCTGGTTACAATGTTTGATATTTGTGATAAATTATTATGGTTTATATTTTTATGTAAACTTTTTTTTTGCACTGATATTCACTAAAGAAATTGGGTTTTAGTTTTTTCTCTATTTTTTGCTCTGCCTGGTTTAGGTGTCAGCACCATGTCTGTATCATAAAAGCAATTTAGTAGGCTTTCTTCTGTGCCTATTTTCCCAACTAGTTTATATATCATTGAAATTAATTATTATTTAAATATTTGGTAGAATTTACCTGTGAATCCATCTGATCCTAGGAATTTTCCTTAGCTCATTTATGGCTTGTTCAGTTTATTTTTTCTCTAAGATAGGTAATTTTTCCCCCAAGATAAGTATTCAATTTTTCTTTAATTAATTTGAGCAATTAATCAATTGCTCAAAAGAAATAAATATTTCTATATTTCACTTACATTTTTAGATTTATTGGTATATATTTGAAGAAATAGTTACTGATAATTGCTTTAATTTTCTTTTCAATGGTATTAAATTAATCATTTTTTATTTTTGATACTGGTAATTTGGTTTACCTTTTTAAAAAATCAAAATAACCAATAGTCTATCTGTTTTATTGTTTTTTTTAATAAAACCGCTTTTAAGTTTTATTTATTACTTTCAATTTTATTAATCTCTTTTTAAATTTTTATTATTTCAATTTGTTGTTGAATTAGGGATTTTAAATTTGTTCTTTTTCCTAGGTTTTTTTTTTTTGTATGTCCAATTTACTGATATATTCCTTTTCTATTTTATTGATGTGAGCATTTAAAGATATAATTTTTCTTCTAAATACTGGTTTGACTGCATCTCAAATTTTAGAATATTATCATATTATTGTCATTCTCTTTAGTAAAATTATTGTTTCTATGATTTGTTCTTTGAATTATTTTTTTAAAAAATTAGATTACTTAGTTTTAAATTAATTTTTAATTTCTGTTTCCATATTTTATTGAGTACATATATTCAGCATTATAGCCAAAAAGCATTTGGTAGCATTTTTATACCCTAATAAATATGTCATTTTTTTGGGTGAATATGCCATGTATACCTGCTGAAATGGCATACTCCTTTTTATCCTCCTTCAATTTTCTCCAGAGATCTATCATATTTAACATTTCTAAAATTCTACTCATCTCTTTTGCTTTTCTCTTTATTTACTTTATCTAGTTCTGAGAGGTTAAAATTGAGATCTCCCACTAGAACAATTTTACTATTTATGTTCTCTTTGCATTCATTTGATTTTTCCCTTAAGTTTTAGGATATATGCCATTTGGTCCATATATATTCAGTATTGTACTTCTTCATTGTGGATGATGCTTTCTCATAATCAAAATATAGTTTCCCTATATTCTCTTTTAATGAAGGGTACTTTTGTCTTTGCTTTGTTTGCAGTCATGATCGCTACTTCTTTTTTTTGCTCAGCTGAAGCATAATAAATTCTGCTCCAACCTTTTATTTTTATTCTATGTGTGTCTCTGTTTGAAGTGTATTTCTTCTGAACAATATATTGGTGTTATATCCTGCTTTTAATTCATTTGCTTATCCAGTTCTTTTTTATGTAAAAGTTCATCCCATTTATCTTCCCAGTTATGATTTCTACCTATCCATACTATTTCCTTTAATTCATCTTTCTTCCTCTCCTAGTCTCTTCTCAAAAGTCTGTCGCTTCTATTTCATTTTTTTAATTCATTCTATACTCCATCAGCCTCCTACCACCTCTTATCCCTTTCCCCTCCTGCTTCACTGTAGGATAAGATTAATTTCTGTACCCAGATGAGTGCATATGTTATTCCCAGAATTGAGCCAATTCTGATCAGAGTAAGGTTCAAGCATTGCCCATTATCCTTTCATTTCCTCTTCCACTGTAAAAGCTCTTTTTCATGCCTCTTTTATGTGAGATAATTTCTCCCATTCTTCCTCCCCTGGTTTATTCATCTTTCTCATCCCTTAATTTTATTTTTGACATCATCCCACCATAGTCAATTTAAACATGTGCTGTTTATTATTAACTTTTAACTGCCCTAACAACAACAAAGTTCATAGGAGATGCAAATATCATTATCCCATAGGAGGAATATAAAATGTTTAACCCTATTGAGTTCCTTATAATTTTTCTTATCTTTTTACCTTTTTATTCTCCTATTGAATATAGTATTTGAAAGTAAACTTTTTTTTTCATCTGAAATGCTTTAAAGATTTCTATTTCATTAAAGAATCATCCCCCCTTCCTAGCTGTGTGACCTTGGGCAAGTCACTTAACCTCAATTGCCTCAGGAAAAAAAATCATAAAGAATCACCCCCCCCCACTCCCATCCACCTCTTGGCTGAGTAGGTGATTCATAGTTGTAGTCCTATTTACTTTGCTTTCTAGAATATCTTTTTTTTTCTTTAACACAGTACTGCTAATTTTTTTTTTTTTGTTTTTTTGCTGAGGCAATTGGGGTTAAGTGACTTGCCCAGGGTCACACAGCTAGGGAATGTTAAGTGTCTGAGACCAGATTTGAACTCAGGTCCTCTTGACTTCAGGACTGGTGCTCTATCCACTGCACCACCTAGCTGCCCCAAGTACTGCTAAATTTTAAGTAATCTTTATTGTGGCTCCATGATATTTGAATTACTTCTTTCTGGCTGCTTGTTATATTTTCTCCTTGATGTGACAGCTCTGGAATTTGACTATAATATTCCTGGGAGTTTTCATTTTGGGATTCTTTCAGGAGGAAGCAATGGGTGAATTCTTTCAATTTCTTGGGTTTTTTGGATAATTTATTTTAATTACAATTGAAAAAATTAATACAATTATTAATTGTATTATTTTAAATAATAATTAATAAAAATTAATATGATAATTCTTAAATTCTCTCTCTTCAATATGTTTTTAAGTTAATTGTTTTTAATGAGATATTTCATATGTTCTTCTATTTTTCATTTTTAAAAATTTGCTTGATTGTTTCTTAATGTCTCATGGAACCACCAGCTTCTACTTTTCAATTTCATTTTCTATAGAATTATTTTCTTTATAGAGCTTTTACATCTCCTTTTCTATTTAGCAAATTCTTTTAAGGAGTTCTTTTCTTCAGTGAATTTTTGTTTATTTAACACATTCTGATTTTTGAAAAGTTCTAAGTGGCTTTTTTATATCTCTTTTAGCATTTGGCCAGTTCTGTTTTTAAGGTATTATTTTCTTCAGTAATTTTCTTTCTTTCCTTTTTTTATGCTTTTTGCTTTGGCAATTGAGATTAAGTGACTTGCCCAGGGTCAGACAGCTAGGAAATGTTAAGTGTCTGAGACCAGATTTGAACTCAGTCCTCCTGAATTCAGGGCTGGTGTTCTATCCACTGCACCACCTAGCTGCCCCCAGTAATTTTCTTTTGATAATTCTTTTTACCAAGTTGTTGACTTTTTTCATAATTTTCTTGCATCACTCATTTCTTTTTCTCATTTTTTCCTCCTGACTCCAGGGCTGGTGCTCTATCTACTGCACTATCTAGCTGTCCCAATTTTTCCTATACTGCTCTTATTTGATTTTAAAAATCCTTTTTAAATTCATCCTGGAATTTTATTGGGTTTGTGTTTAAATGACAGATGTCTTTGAGACTTTGTAGCTCTTATGATATTGTTGTCTTCTGAGTTTGTTTCTTGACATTTTCTATCTATCATTATAAGAACTTTTAGTGATCAGGTTCTTTTTTATTTATTTGTTTGCTCATTTTCCTGACCTATTTCTTGACTTTTAACTTTATATTAAAATTGGACCTTGCTCCCAGAGGAAGAGGGCACTGCTCCAAATTTCAGATTTTTCATGGTGTTTTGTTTTTTCAGAGCTAATTTTGAGGTTGTGTAAGTTTGGGGCACTTACAATATGGTATGATCAAGGAGAAATGTGGTCACTACTTTCCTGGACCGTGCTCTGTTGTTTACCTAAGAAGAGAACTTGTTTTCCTTTTGCCAGAAATGCAAGTGATCTTTTTGATCCTGAAACTGTTATCAGGTTTCCTGTTCTTCTACAGCTAGAAGCACTAGTGCTCCTTTCTTCAACTTACTTCCTTGTGAGCAACCACAAGCACTCTTCTCCACCCTGGAAATATGACAATGGTCCTTGCTCTGGATCTTACCTTGGAAGAGACCTTGTTCTCCTATGGCCAGAAGTACTATTGCTTCTTTTGGTCCTAGAATGTGATTTAGGACAGTGCCCTCTTGTTACTGCAAGAGCTAGTACTCCTCTTTGTCCTGGAACTTGATCCAGAACTGAGCATAGGAAATACAACAGAACTGAGCATGGCTGAGCCCTGCACCAGAAAAACCCTGCACCTGTAATCTTTCTGGTCAGTTGTCTATATCACTTTGTACCAGGCTGTTTTACTTGCTGAACAGAAAGACAAAGATAAAACAATTCCTGCCCTCAAGAAGCTTGCATCATGGTCCATTGGCAAGATATGTCAGGATGATGGGGGATATTCCTGAATGATTTGGGAGACCATTATTCCTAGGAGAATATGTGACCTCTCCATAATTCCTACATCAAAGATCTTAGAATCATCCCCTTAGTTTATGTTGAAAGAAAACTTATCTGATTTGTCAAAGTATCTAAATGAACTTATGTAGTCAGTAAATAAGTGCACAGGAAAAATAAATCTCTAATTTCCACTTTCTACCTTGATGATTGAAGATAGGAAAGGACACTGGATTCCTGTATGGTATTTATTCAAACTATTTCCAAAGTGTGAGTTTGGGGTATAGAGAAATCTAAAGCAATGCTTTCAGAACAAGTTTTGCAAATGGATTTGAATTGAGTTTGCTTGTTGGCCTGGAAATAGTATTATAAATATAAATGACAAAGGCTGAAAGAAAGAAGGCCTTCAGGAAATCTATGGTGCACTTTTACAAAAAAAAATGTAATGTCCATAGTGAACAGTGTCTCCAGGTGGCCTCTTTTTAGCCACAATGGCTGCCTCATCTACTGTCCCTCAACACACTGTATCATAGCAGCAATTTTCACCTTTCTCTGCAATGACATGTCAAAGTGGCAAGAAATGATGAATGGAACTCAGAGAACCATTCCTTGTAATATTTTTGGAAATGCCATGTGTTCAGTATAGCTCATGTGGGAAGCTGCAGATCACAAATCCAGATTCTTTCCATATGCTTGAAGGTCAGACAGTGATAGTGAGCCGTAGGGAAAGTCACCCTTTGTCATTCATTGTATCTATCTCTGAACTTGCCTTAAGAGAATCTCTATGATTTAGGAAATAGTAAGTTGCTTCAAAGACCAGAAAACAATGACCTATATAAGTATTTGTCTCAGGCTGAACACGAAGTTACTTTCCAAAATCGGAATAACTTTGTAAAGTCTCAGTTTCTTTCCTTCTCTTATCCTTTCTAATCCATCTTCTGTCTTTTATCCTTTTAGCTTCTCCCCCATTTTCCCTTTCCTCTTTTCTTTTCCATTACAACACAATCATTCTTCCCACTTAGTCCCTTTCTCTTACCCTTATGCTCTTTTCCTTATCATTAACCCTTTCTTGTTCCCTTCTATTACCTTTCATCTTTTCCTTTCCCTTCCCTTTCTTTCTGAATGGTAATCTTTTCCACAATGTCCCCAGAAGATAACCAGGGTTGAAGAATGCCTTATTTTTGCAATCAGCTCTAGAGAACTTTAGATGGTTGGGATTTGTTTCAATTTAATGAGTTAAAAATTTGCTTTTCTAAAGCTTTTACTTGATGTTTCCATATATTCTCTTTGCATTCAAGTAAAATAAATCTAATTCTCCTCCACAGGACAATTCTTTAAAACATCAGATATCAATATCTGAGATATTAGGGCAGTTAGGTGGCATAGTGGATATAGCACCAGCCCTGAAGTCAGGAGGACCTGAGTTCAAATGTAGTCTCAGACATTTAACACTTCCTACCTGTGTGGTCCTGGACAAGTCACTTAATCTCAATTGCTTCAGCAAAAAACCCCCCCAAAACAAAAAACCAACACCCCCCCAAAACCCTTCAGATATATGAATAAGGCTATCACCACCTTTTATCTTCCCCAGTTTTTTCTAGGTTAAAATACTTCCAACTGATCTTTATATGGAATCATTTTCAACTCCCTCATACCATGATTATCTTTTAGTAAATAATTTTTTCAATATATTTTCAAGTGTAGTCTCTTCATAGGGATTTTTGATGAAGGAGCCCTCTCCCTTTCCTCTTCAATACAAATTTGAGAGCTGTATGTACTGACTGAATTCTGTTTGAATAAGTCCTCTTTTTTTCTTTTGTTTTTTTTTTCTTTTTTTTTCATGAAGTTCTTTATTTTCAAAACATATGCAAGGATTATTTTTTCCTTGCAAAATATTGTGTTTCAATTTCACCCCTTCCCCCTACTCCCTCTCCTAGATGGCAAATAATCCAATATATGTTAAGCATGGTAAAATATATGTAAATCCAATGTAGGCATATGTATTCATACAATTATCTTGCTACACAAGAAAAATCAGATAAAAAATGAGAAAGAAAATAAAATTCAAGCAAACAACAACAAAAGAAGGGAAAATGCTATATTGTGGTCCACACTCGGTTCTTACAGTCCTTTTTCTGGGTGTAGATGGCTCTCATCATCACAAGATTATTGGAACTGGCCTGAATCATTTCATTTTTGAGAAGAGCCACATCCATCAAAATTGATTATCGTAAAATCTTGCCATTGCTGTGTACGATGAAATCCTGGTTCTGCTCATTTTACTTAGCATCAGTACATATAAGTCTCTCCAGGCCTCTCTAAAATCATTCTGCTGATCCTTTCTTATAGAACAATAATATTCCATAATATTCATATACCATAACTTATTCATTCTCCAAGTTATGGGCATTAACTCAATTTCTAGTTTGTTGCCATTGCAAAAAGGGCTGCCAAACACATTCTTGCACATGTGGGTCCCTTTCCCTCCTTTAAGATCTCGTTAGGATATAAGCCAATAGAAACACGCTGGATCAAAGGGTATACACAGTCTGATAACCTCTTAATCATATTTCCAAATTGCTCTCCAGAATGGCTGGATCTGTTCACAATTTCACCAACAATATCTTAGTATCCCAATTTTCCCACATCCCCTCCAACATTCATTATTATCTTTTCCTGTCATCTTAGCCAATCTGAGAGGTGTATAGTAGTATTTCAGAGTTATCTTAATTTGCATTTTTCTGATCAATAGTGATTTGGAGCACCTTTTCATGTGGCTAGAAATCGTTTCAATTTCTTCATCTGAAAATTATCTGTTCATATCCTTGGAGCATTTATCAATTGGAGAATGGCTTTAATTTTTATAGATTTGAGTCAATTCTCTCTCTCTATTAGAAATGAGGCCTTTATCAGAACCCTTAAATGTAAAAAAATTTCCCCAATTTATTGCTTCCCTTCTAATCTTGTCTGCATTAGTTCTGTGTGCACAGAAACTTTTTAATTTAATATAATCAAAATTATCTATTTGGTGTTCAATAATGAGTTCCAGTTCTTCTTTGGTCACAAATTTCTGCCTTTTCCACGGATATGAAAGGTAAACTATCTTATGTTCTTCCAATTTGTTCTTCTTTATTCTTTTTTCTTCTAATTTTACCTACACTTTCACTATTTTCTGGTAAAATCTTCTTTCTCTCTCTCCCTCTATCTCTCCCTTCCATCTACTTCCTTCCTTCCTTTTTCTTTGGGAAGGAATGCTTTTTTTAAATGATTTCTAAAATACTTTTCTTTTTTTCATCACTTACATTTCCTAAAATGTATACTACATTTTCTGGCCTACCATTTTATAACAAAGAATAAAAAGACAACAATTCAGTAAAACTAAGCAGCATATCAATAAAGTAGGACATCATGTGCAATGCTATGTATTTCTACTTCTGCAGCTTCCCACATGATTTAGATTTTCTACTTCTAAAAAGAAGGGGATGTCGGCTGTCATACATTATTATCTTTGAATTCAAGCTTGATCATTGTTCCTTTGTTTTTAATTTTTTTCCTGTCTTTATTCCTCAATTTATATTGTTATGGACATAGTACATACATATATACATACATAGGGTATATGTATATGTGCATATATATTATATATATATATATATACACAAACACAATTGCCTATCCTTAATTCATTTTGTATTAGTTCCATATTAATCTTCCCATTCTTCTCTATATTCATTCTATTATTTTTTTTCTTAAAGTACAGGAATATTTCATATTATTTGTGTATACTAGAGGCATAGAGCATATTCAGATGTACTTTCCCTGATGGGTTAAACAAGATATGTACAACTATTATCTACCTTCTTCCAAACAATTTCGAGGAAATTGAAAAACTTTCTTTCTTGTGGTGTGCAATGTTCTAGGTGATGACAGTCTCCTATCTGCCTGCTGCATGGGAAAAACGAACAAACAAAAAAGAACCCTTATGATTCAGAGGGTTACAAAAGAAATCTACTAGGCTTTTATAATTATCTGGCTTCCTTTTTTCCCTCTACTAGCTATGAAGAATGATTTCTATTTGGATAATCCTGACATTTATGTGGGGAGGGAATAACATGTTTTTTCCCCTCCATATGGTTGTGAGCACATATCCACCTCAGTTTCTTTGTGTTTCTTCCTTTCTGATCTTAAGTAAATTAGTATTCATGGTGAATAAGTTTAGGACTTCTCTATGACTTCCAAAAGACCAGAAAATTTCTGAAGCTCATGAATATAGCAGAATGTGTCCACCAGAGCAGTTGGTTATGGTTTTGGCAATTAAAGTAACAGGCTGGTAGTAAGGGAAAGGTTGACATTTGAAGAGACTGGACCAGTAAGAGGCAATACATTTAGCTGAGAGTGGAAAAGACAATTGAACACACAAACATACAGACACACACACACATACACTCACTCTCTCTCTGTCTCTCTCTCTCTCTTCCTCTCTCTCTGTCTCTGTCTCTGTCACTCACACACACATAGTAACAGTCCTACCCAAATGAAGTACTCATTCAGAAATATAGTAACATGAGGGAGGAAACAACTTTTAGGAGTGTGACCCTTTGAATCAAAATAAGAAGGCAACCATGGACTCAATAAAAGAATCCCAAAGCAAAATATGAATATTTCTAAGTTATCCTTTATTATACATATCTTACTACCATCCTACTCCAAGTTGAGGTCCATTTTTCTCATAGATTGTACATATATTTGTGAGTTTTGGGGGACAATGTTTTGTATCAACTTTTCTACTATAAAATATTTTTTCTAAAAGCTAATTAAGTCTAAAGATGTTTGTTAATAGTCAAGGCTCAGGAGCAGTGGTGTTAAAACTATACCCACAAATTTATCCCTGGAACTTGAGGAAAAACAGTCATCTGTTTACACTTAGTTAATCTTGTGAGTGTGAGCACACATTTTGGAAAAAAGTAAAGGTAGACAATCAAACATGTGCCACAACTTGTTTAGCAGTTTTTCTGTTGATAGACATCTGCTTTGTTTCTAGTTCTTTGTTGTCACAAAGGGTGCTACTATACATGTTTTGTATATGGGGATCTTTCTTTTTGTTTTTGATCTTTATATGGTATATGATTAGCAATAGAATCTCTGGTTCAAAGGGCATGGACATTTTAGTAATTTTCTTTGCATAATTAT
This sequence comes from Myrmecobius fasciatus, assembly GCA_023553655.1. Taxonomy (NCBI): domain Eukaryota; kingdom Metazoa; phylum Chordata; class Mammalia; order Dasyuromorphia; family Myrmecobiidae; genus Myrmecobius; species Myrmecobius fasciatus. Next base: position 231,999 of record JAJPUD010000945.1, read on the forward strand.
AAATTGTTTAGAACTGTTTTATATACCTATGAGTTTATACTTAACTCGCAATTTTACTTAATGTATCAAAGACAGGATTTATTTATTTATTTTAATACTATTATGTAAATGGGGCAAGATAAAAATAAACAGCATTATTTTTATAAGAAATGGAAATATGATAGCCAAAGTAGAACAAAGTAACATCTATTAAAGATTATATATGAGATACAAACTTAAAAAATACAGCTTTGTTCTGATAATTTTGAAAGTCAGAAAAATTAGGCAAAACTTGGCCAAGGATTATTTTATTGTTCTCAGTTCAAATCATAGCTAATGCTACCTCTCTCTCTCTCTTTCTCTCTCTGTTTATGTGTGTGTGCCACTTGAGCTATTTAGGATTATGTGATCATTATAATTTTGAACTGGAAGGATCTTAGTCCCTTCCAATGATTTCTCTTAGGACTAATTGAACGGCCTCAATGATTGTGCCTCATTTGTGGAGATCTATTATGATTCTATACAAATTTATGTACTTAGATGGGAAAAGGTTATAAATATGGTTTGTAATATATTTACTTTTCCCACCAGTATTTACTTCTATATGCAATTTTTTTCTGTCTTTTTTTCTCTTTTGGATTGTGAAGGGACAGTCAATATAGAAACAGTAGCTCCTATTTCTATTGCATCTCCCCACTGGACCTACTGCAGACTGTTCCACCTATGAAACTCAAATTGAGTCAACATGGATTTATTAAATGTCTACTATGTGTCAGACACTCAGTTAATTGTTTTCTTCAAAACTTTCAAAATTCTAGGTGTCAGTGAGTCATTGCTAAAGGGCTAGAGAGTTAGGTCATGAATAATTGGTTCTACAATAGAGGAGGACTTAGAATACAAGTTAGGTACAGAATTGACAGTTCTGTTGTTTTGACCTATAAGCTGGTGCAATTGAGAATATAGTTTCCATATAAATTCATACTAGAATGATATATAAAGATAAGTACTGCAGGTCAGAATAAGGTGACATCTGACAGTGCCTAGAACACATATAGATTTAATAAATCTTTGTTAATTGACCATTATTTGGTGAATATCTACAGAGTTAAGATCAGAGAAGCAGTGGAAAGTCATTGCTTCCCACTGATAGAAAGATAGGAGAATAGCAAATGGGAAAAACTATTTAAGCGCATAGCAAGCCAGAAAGTCCAAAGTCTAGGAAATTTGTTAAAACTAAAAGAAAAGAGGGCAGCCAGATGGTGCGGTGGATAAGCCCTGAAGTTAAAAGGACCTGAGTTCATATCTGGTCTCAGACACTTACTACCTCCTAGCTGTATGACCCTAGGCAAGTCACTTAATCCCGATTGCCTCAGCAAAACAAAAGAAAACAAACAAACAAAAAAGACCTAAAAGAAAAGAACAAATCAAGTAGGAGACCAGATTTGACATGGAGCCTTGATAACCAAGTCAGCTTTTCTGCCTTTGGCATGGACTTTATATGGTTCATGTAAAGACAAATAAATTCATATTTATATAGTAAAGACTGAGCAAGCAATTGAGAAATTCTAACAGAGGTTAGAGGTAGTGATCTGTGGGCAGTGAGAAGCAGAAATTACTGATTGGTGGATCCTAATAGATTGACAGATTGATAGGACTGACTTGAGTAGAAGGTTTGGACTTCTTCTGAATTATTTTTACTCATATTCAGTATTATTCTTGGTCCTGGAGCTAAATAGTCATGCTTCAGTATTAATGTCAGAGTCTTTCAAAAACAAGGAACAGGGGGATGATTGAAACCCCACTGCCATATTCAAGATTGTTTATTGAGTAAGTGCTGGGTTTCCTTTTTTGATAGACACACCAAAAGAGTTCTAAAGCCAAAGGGTAGTCAGCCAGAATATAGATCCGAGTTGAGTAATTCTTTGGAAGGATTTGATACAGTGTTTAGAAAAAAAATTGACTTTTGGCAGGACTACCCAAGTTCTATAGAACTAACTCTCAGCGGTTTCCAACTGGGTTAGCTATCCTGTGGGACAGAAATATGTTTTACTGCCAGACAGTCTCTTTTTTAACCCATTTCATTCCATGGAATTGCTTCTACTCATAGATGGTATGCTCTATTCACTTTGCTTTCTTTGAATAATATTAATTACTCATAAAAAGAAAAATATAAGATGATTGCAAGGAAGAAATTTTGGCAAGTACATACAGAAGCTAGGAAGGTGGGAACACTACAGTCACCCAAAGATCTTAGTCTTCAATAAAATGACAAGCTTCTGATTTCAATTTCTTCATTTCTAAAATGGTGAGAAGGGAGGTTTTCAAGCAATTTTTTTTAGCTCAAAGCACAGTATTATTTTTTGGTGTGGGAAACAGGCATATTGTGGCAAAATTTTGGCACAACCATGCAATTGTAGTTGTAAGTTCTATCTATCCCTTGATTTTTAGCAAGGATTGCTGTGCCACCACACACCGTTGAGATCCCTTGAAGCTAAATATAAATCCTATGGACTTCTGATACCATTAATAGAACAATTGCCAATTCATCTAGGTCTAAGTATTGTTCACATGAGACCTAGTTTTCACACCTAAGTTCAAAGACATATTAGTTTTTTTCCCACATCCTTTACTGAATTCATTAAAACATTATTTTAAGGCATCTACTGGGCTTAAATTCACCAATAAATTTGAATTCATTTTCAATGAATCAGCATTTTCCTAAACTGGGATCTGCATGGTGGTGAATAACTATTCTGGGAGAAAATTGCAATGCCAGCGATGTTTTTTCTTTTAAAAAATTAAATATATACATAAAATATTTATTTGTGACCTTTTTACCATTGAAATATGCTTACTTTGTTTAATTCTGTTTTGAAAGTTCCCTAACCTTTTTTTTTTGCCAGGTGTATGTGTATGTTTGCATATGTGTGCACATGTGAAGACTGGAAATTCAGAGGATAAAAAGGGAAATATGATTCAATACATATTTCTCAGATCAACATTTATTGGTTCTGTCAATCAATTTTAAGTCTTCTCCTATTCTTCCTAGTCACCTAGGCTTGTAACCCAAGTGTCATTCAAAATTACTTTATCTCTTTCCATAGACAATCTATTACTAAGTACTATTGATCCTACTTTTATAACATCTCTTACATATGCCTCTTTCTCTCCCCTCACATTATCAGTGAGGACCTGGTGAAGGCCCTCATCAACTGATGCTTGGATTATTTCAATAGCCTACTGGTTAGTCTTATATTCTCAATTCTCTTTTCACTCTAGTCCATCCTCTATTCAACTGTAAAACTGATTTTTCTTAAGCACAAATCTAACCATATCATGTTACCATCCCCACTCAATAAATTCTAGTAGCTATCATCTCAGGATCAAATATAAAATCTGATTGGCATTCAAAGACTTTCATAATCTGATAGCCTTCTGCCTTTTCAGTTTTCTCAAAATTTTGTTCTCTCTCGCTGTCTTTGTCTCTTTCTCTCTCTGTCTCTGTCTTTCTCTGTCTCTGTCTATCTTTCTCTCTGTGTCTCTTGCCCCTCTCGGTCTCTCTTTTCTTCTCCCAAAGTATAATTTAGTGGCATTGACCTCCTAACTGTTCATCATACAAGATCACACTCTGGTCATTTTTACTCTCTGTCATCCATGCCTGAAATTTTTTTTCCTTCTTGTTTCCCTAGCTTCTTTAAGTTCCAGCTAAAATTCTGCCTTTCTTGATTCTTGATTTCTTGATTCCATGGTCAGCTTGCACATTTAAGGATCAGAGAGCTTAGGATATGATATTGTGGAGACAAAGGAGCTAGAATTGCAATCAAGGATAACCTACCTTCCAAATCTGAATATAATCCTTCAGGGGGAAATGGATATTTAATGAAATAGAGGACCTCTGAGCATTTCTGGTGAAAAGACCAGAGCTTAATTTAAAAAAATGGACATTAAGAAACAAGACTCAAGAGAAGCATAAAAATGCAAACATGAAAGAACAATCACAAGTAATTCAATAAATTAAACTATTTACATTTATATATGGGAAGATATTATAAGTAACTCTTAAGAACATTGTTATTGTTAGGGCAGTTAGGAGTGTACATATACAGAATGATAAGGATATGAGTTAATTATATTGAGAGAGAGAGAAGGATGGAGGAAAGAAAGAAGGAAGAAAAGAAAGAAGGACAGAATGGAGAAAATGGAAGAGTAATAAAGGAATAAACTAAGAGAATGGGGAAGGGAAAGTGAAAAGGGGAAATTTTCACATAAAAGTTGATTTCAAGGAAGAGTTTTTATAGTGAAGGGGAAAATTAGAAGGCGTGGCAGACCATGCTTGAACCTTACTCTTATAATTGGTTTAAAGAGGGGATATTATATATTGGTTGGCCTTCATTCTCGAAAAGGACTAAAATGATTCCACTATATTAGAATCAAGTTTATAGTGTGCCAAACTATGGCTGATCAGACCAATATGAACTCAGAATGCTCTATAACAGAGTGGGCACAAGTAGTTCATATTAACATTTGGGATGGATTCTATAAATCCATATATCTCATATTTCTTTTGAGTTTACTTCAATTATGCTTTGCTCATTGAGCATAATGCTTTCTTTGATGAGGGCATGTCAACGCTGGGCAGTCTTGTTCCAGTGTCTTCCATGAAATGCAATCAATTCCAGAATTCTAAAGAGAGACCTTAAGAGTTTTTGTGTCACTTCTGATCACCATGTGCACTCTTACCTTGTATGAATTTTCCACAAAATAATGGAATTTTCCACAAAATGCAAGCATACACTTGGAGCTGCACTCTGCAGAGGAGTTTAAATGCTTGGCAGTTTAATTTGAGAAAGAACCTTAGTGTCTTATCATGCCAGGTGATCTTCGAAATCTTCCTAATACAATTCAAATTGAATTGTGTCCAGTTTGTCTTTTCTTGGTGTTTTGATGTCAATTGATATTAAGAAAAAAATAGCACAAGTGGCAGAAAATTGATCCATCTCAGCTTCAGAGTGCACAACCATCTGCAAACAAAAAGTTATACACTAACTTTCCATCCATGTTAGTATTGGCTTGTAGCCTTTTCAAATTAAATAATTTACCATCAATGCTGTAGCTGATTTTGATGCTGTACTTCTCTTCATTGAAGGCATCTGACAACAGAGCTGAAAACATCTGGCTAAAAAGCATGGAAGCAAGCACTACATCTTGTTTCATTTCATTGATGGCTGGGAAAGCATGAGAACATCATCCATTATTCAGTACCTGGGCAAGCATGATGTCATGAAACTGATGTACAATACTGATAAAATTCTCTGAGAAACCAAATTTTGATATAATTTTCCATAAATCATCATGACTAACAGTATCAAAAGCCTTGGATAGATTGATAAGCATTGTGTACAGATCTCTGTTCTGTCCCTGACATTTCTTATGGAATTATTGAGTAACAAACATTGTTTTAACTGTTCCATGGCCCTTTCTGAAGCTATGCTGACTCTCAGATTAGATGACCATTTTTCAGACGAAGCATCAGCCTATTAAGGAAGATTCTGGCAAAGATCTTTCCAGCAATCACCTCAACCCCTGTCTATTTTTTTTTTACCTTTGTATAAATGAGCAATGGAGCCTTGAAATCCTGGAGGATAATCTCCTTTCATATAACCTGGAAATGTTCAGTAAGTTTTTGTATGAACAATAGACTCTCTAATTTGTAAATCATAGCTGGAATAGCATTAGCACTTCTTTGACCTCTTCTTCAGTTGAAAATTTGGTTACAGAGGGATTGAGTTCATTTTGAGGTAAATGATCAATGGCTTTAGCATGAATTGTTGACAGTCTGTCAAAAATATTGTCAAAGTATTCAGTCCATTTCACAGCTAATTAATGTGGTTCTGTAGATGAGATTTATCTTATGTCTTTGGCCCATAAATAGCCATCTCATCATAAAAGCACTTTGGATTGTTACTATCAGCATAAAATTGAATTTCACTTGCCTTCCTACTGAATCAAGAATCCTACATCTCTCCTAACTTCATTTGTACTTTGTTTTTGATGGAATTAAATTCTATCATCTTGGAGACAAGTGAGCTATACTCCTTGTAAATCATATGGAGTTCTTTTCATTAAACAGCTTTTGAATTTTCCCATCATTTGTGTCAAAAATCCTTGATGTTTACAAATATTTTGATTCAGAGTAGTAAATGTAGTTGCTTTACATCCAATTTCTGAATCTGTTTACTTCTTTTCTGCTCCACTCTTGCCAATCATGTGTTGGTTCAACTTTCCCTCCTCATTAGCAACAAACTGCTCCTGCTCAGAGAAGCACTCTAATCTATTGACATTAAGTCTTCTCATAATCAATCATCTTGTCTTGGAGCAACTGCATTTGTTGAATGTTAATATTTATCTTGGAAATAATGTTTATGATCAGTTCAGGACTCTGCATCACACATTGCCTTTGTCACTCTTACATCCTGTCTGTCTCTTCTCCTAACAATGACATTTCCAATGATTGCTTCAAGGGTACATATATCAAGTCTTACTGCATTTAGGTGAACAGAAGAAGGCAGTGTTGCTTCATCACTTGCCTGTTACCAAAGGACTTTGAGATAGTAAAAATGGTAAAGTGATATGGTTGATGTCTTTTGATTTATGCATAAATAAGATTTATGTGAGGCAGAGTTGCATGAAGTTGACATCCATACTCTCTTTTCCAAAGTCATCACAGTCCAGTGGCAGGACAGTCAAGATGACTGGTCATGGGTCGAGATGCAATCAGCAATCTTGATCTTTTTGATATCTAAACAAGGTCTGAGTGCTCCACAGCATCTGCTACAACAGCCTTCTTGGTTATTGGAATAAATTATTCTCACCTGCCCATTCCAACAAGGGAAGCCTTCATCACCCTAAATCATCAATGGGTTTGAGACCCCTAGAGTGCCCTCAACCTGGTTTAACCTGAATGTTGAAACAATTACTGGATTGTGGCCACTCTATAGCCTAAAATTTCTTGGAGCCACAGGTGAGAATTAGGTGAATCAAATAGACACCAAAAGTAGAAAGCAGCCCTGAAAAGGCTTGGTAATTTTCACAACAGAGGTATTAGCCTTCTCTTTTTTTTTTCTCTCCCTCCTCTCTCTCCCTCTCTCTTTTTCCTTTTTTTCCCTCTCCTCCCTCTCTTTTTTCCTTTCCCTCTTTGCCTCTCTCCCTGTTTTCCTCTCCTTTCTCTTTCTCTCTTTTTCTCTTCTCCCTCTCTCCCTCTTTTCCCTCTTCCCTTTCCCTCTCCCTATGTCCATCTTTCCTTTCCCTTCTCCATTAGATTCTGAACTTGAGAGGGGAGATTGTTGTTATTATTTTTAATGGCTGGCCCATCATAGGCACTTACTTAATAAACACTTAGGGATTGACTAAAGCTCCAAATAGGTCCATTGCCAAATTAATTTTGAAAATATTGCAATAGGTAACTGAATCATGGAATTCTAGAATCTCACACTTGAAAGAGACTTTAAGAAATTTATTAATTTAAACCTCATTTTATGCATGAGGAAACTGAGTTATAGAAAGGTTAAATGATATTTTTAAAAACTTGCATAGTTAGCTGACAAGAAGTAGAACGGGGAATTGAACCCAGGATTTCTTATAGGTTTCATATTCTTGCTATTATATTGCACTGCTTTTACATAAATACAGGGTGTGTGTGTGTGTGTGTGTGTGTGTGTGTGTGTGTGTGTGTGTGTTGGATTTAAAATGTGGATATTTTTTGCTTTCTTTTTAAATTAAAAAATTAAATTTTAATTTATGGAATAAAGCATTTTCATTGCATAGTAGAATAAAAAATGATTGCAAGTGAAACTGCAAATCTATTATGTACAACTTGCTATTCCTTTTAAATATATAACAAAGTTATCATGTAAATTTCTTTTTTTCTCTTCTGTCCTCCAATCCTTTCCTCTTCCCCTACCCACCTCCTCCTTACCCTGCAGATAGCTAGCAGAGTCTTAAACCTCAAACCTTCAAATTTAAAATTTGATACTCTTCCAAACAAATTAGCTGTTTTTTAAAAACTAGCTGATTTTCAAAGTACTTTCACATAGATTATCTCAGTTAATCCTAGTAATTACCATGTTCAAAAATTGAATAGCAGGAGGTTGTAACCACATGATATTCTTTCTTTTAAATAACTCAGATTTTTTTTTATTCATTTTAAGCTGCTTCCTTTTGGGCAAGTCTCAGGGATCAGAATACTTGTAGCAATGGATGATACTCATCCTCTGAAAATCATATGATACAGTCTAGTTAGAAAGAAATTTAGGACAGAAATGTCAAACCTGCAGGCCCAAGCAACACTCTCTCTCTCCAGTTTGATCTGAACCAGATTAAAATATAATTGGGAAATAGTTAGCAAAATAAATAAAAAATTGGATGACACATAAAAACATTATAGCTTAAAACTAAGTGAAAATTGGCCTACAGAAATCCTTATTGGTGGCCATTGAGTTTGACACCACTGATATAGGGAAACACTTAGATTGAAATAGCTTGAGCTACTGATGAATATTCATGAATATAGTTCTGTACTCCAAAGGAATCCTACAAAAATAAAACAAACAAACAAACAAACAAAAAAACTATGTTTATCATTATCTAACCTACTCTTAAATGTTGTACTGAAAAGATCTACTTATCATTACAATATGGCATTTGTTAAGAAACTCCTGGTCCCAGTTCCAGTTGTTTAGTGATGAAGAGAGCCATCTATACCCAGAGAGAGAACCAAACTGAGTTTGGTTCACAACATAGTATTTTTACTTTTTTTGTTGTTGTTTGCTTGCATTTTACTTTGCTTCACTTTTTTTTTTCTGGTTTGAATTGATTTTTCTTGTGTGGCAAGATAATTGTATAAATATGTATACATATATTGGATTTAACATATATGTTAAATCTACCATGTTTAACATATATTGAACTACTTGCCATCTAGGGGAGGTAGTGGGAGAAGGGGGGGAATTGGAACACAAAGTTTTGCAAGGGCTGTTGAATAATTGTCCACACATATGTTTTGAAAAATAAGAAGTTTAATAAAGGAAAAAAAATAAATTCCTGGTCCCTTTGTCTAATTTACATTGACCTGATAGAGGAAAGGAGGGGGAAAATCTGTTTAAAGTAAATTCTTGGGAATAGTTATGTTAGTGATTTAATTTCCGTAAGTTAGACAATGAAGGAGACTAGGTGTTGGCAATGAGGTGCAATGCACAGGAATTCTTGGCTACTTTTTGTAGGAGTTGATATGTACATGTAATTGAACTACATGTATATTATTGCATATATTATTATTATTAATATATTAATATATTGCATATAAATATAGTAACATTGTATGTGTGTATTTATATATGTGTATATGTATGACCTTTAGTTTTATTGGTATTAAGAATTCTTGATAGGTGGTACAATAGCTAGAGTGAGGGGTTTGAGTTTAGGAAGACAAGTTTAAATTCAGTCTCAGACATTAAAACTGTGTGATCTTGGGCAAGTCACTTAGTATTTATTTGCTTCAGTTTTCTCAACTCTAAAATGTAGGTAATTGTTACTCTGAGGATCAAATGGGATAATTTATTAAACACAGTGGAGGTTTTTAAAAAGTGGGAAATTCATTTCAAAAGATAATTAAAAGAGCAAATCATACTGGTTCAGTTCAAAGTGTCCAGAATGGGCCCATAGTCCTTATGAACAAAGCTAATAAAATGACAGAGCAAACATTTCCTTTGCTCTTCTTTGACAGACTCAGCAATTAATCAAGTAGGCTACTCCCACCTACATGGTAGAGATACAGGGTTTTCACATTTGGCAAACTAGCCATGGTCAAAACTTTACATATGTAAAGCTCTTAGCAGTGCCTGTGGTTCATAGCAGATGCTCATTTCTTCTCCTACCTCAATCTGTTCAAAAAGTTAAATTTTTAGACAATTTGTTGGGTTAGTGAAAGGTTAAGTCATTCTTCTGTAAGCATCCATGTAGTGAAGGGCAGAGATAAAAAGTGAACTTAGCTTTTCTGGACTCTGAAATCAGTACCTTATCTAATAGACTTGCTTTCATACTTCTTTCTATGTACCATGCTCATTTCTATTTTTATTCATGTTTATAATAGTTTCATGTAGAACAAATTCTATCTATCTGAGAGAGAAAGGAGAGAGAAGAGAGAGGAGAGATAGAAGGAGATGGAGGGGATTGAGAGGTAGAGTGACAGAGGGATAGAGACAGAGACAGAGGGGAATCAGTCAAGATAGTTCATTTTATCTTTATAGAGATAGGATTAAAGAAAAAAAATGCATTACTCCTCTCTATATTTCTTCAACACAAGACTTAACAGCCAAATCCAAAAGTGGGTGCAGAAAAATTTGGAGAAGAATATTCACCACCACTAGTGTAATGGACTGAGCCAGACTTCCAGCATCAGTCTTCTGGAAAAGAAGTGTAGGAGCATAGAAAGAAGCACAAAAGCAAAGAAAAGAAAAAAAGAAGAAAGGAAGAAGTAGATGTTAAATCCAAGAAGAAACATGGGTACTGATCTATGGAGAGCAAATAGAAAATCATAAGTCTGTGAGGAGTCCTGAGCCTATGATAACAATGCAAGCACAAACTATGTACTGAGTAAAGTCTGTGATGCTTTTCCTGGGTGAATATTCTTCTCCAAATTTTTCTGCACCCACTTTTGGATTTGGCTGTTAAGTCAGTGTCATCTTGTCCAACTCCCTTTTTTTTTGACCATTTCTTTCGAGATTGCGTATTTCCAAAAGGAGGCTTTTTATGTCACATTTTGTACCTGATTATTGAGGAGAATGTGTTGCATCCTATTATCACCAATGACATATTCCTCTACTTTTTAGATCTGGACTTGACTTCTTTGGCATAAGGAACTCTTGGAGAGGAACGTACTTTCCCAGTACAGATGGGTAACTGTGGACAACTATCTTAATGAATTGCGTGGGGGCTTTGAGAGATTAATTGACTTGCCCAACATCATACAGTACATGAACTCAGATCTTCTGGACTCTGAGATTGGATTTCTATTCACTTAAGTCTTTCTGGTATAGTTATTATTTAACAAATATTTATTGATTAATTCATAAATACAAGAATTCTTATATTTTTTTGGAGAGGATAGATAATAAGTATCATGATTCTCATTGTATAGGTTTAAAGACTGAGGCAGGGCAAGGTGATATAAGTTATAGAATTGAAGATTTAGAACTTGAGAGGACCTTCAATGTCACTGATTCCAATATTTTGCACATGAGTAAAATCAGACCTACAATAGTTATAACTTGCTCAGGGTCATAACCAGTAAATTTTTGATGCAAGATTTGAATCCAGATCTTCCTGACTCCAAATCTAGCATTCTATCCACCATAACACCTAGTGGTTAACCAGTACAACTTATATTATGCAGCCAGGTATATTAGTACATGTCCATGGATTCAGTGCTTTTAATAATTATAGGACTAAGAACATTCATCCTAGAAACAAGAACCACAATCTAGAGCAAAGCTTCTTCATAACCCCATATTGAGTCATGAACTGAATATGGGGGTCATGCAATTATGATTTATTATCAGTAAATGTTTGATTTGCATGCCTATTTTATAGACCTATGTACCTGGGGTCACAAAAATTTTTCAAGCAAAAAAATGTTGTGAGTGAGAAAAGTCCTGATTTAAAGCACACCTAACCAACTCTCAAATCTATGCATGATGCCTTCTAGGGGATCACTCTTGGAAAACCTGAATCACCTACAGGTTCATGTAGTGAAATTGTTTACCAGGCTGTGACTCTAATATAAATTGTATCAAATACATTGTCATGGGTATTCACTAATACTGAAGCATTGTTTTCCCTTTTCATACAAGCTAGCAACTCTCAGCAAGGAGAGGTGATGTTTCTTGAATAGACTAAAGAATGTCCTCAATTGATTGCACAAAGGAGGTTACTTCTCTGATCAGAAAACCAGTTGGTCTGGTCTTAGTGGCTTAGTGGATATATTATGGCCCATGAAATTGTTTAGGAATGGCAGAAGGGGTTATATAGTTTTCCAAACTTGGGTTCCATTTCTATTTTCCAGTTGGAGAGCTTCACAGCCATGTCACTGGTTGGATATAACAGATTTTCAAATTCCAAAGAACTCTTATTAATGGGAAAGCTGGAATTTACTGATACTCTTATTCATCAGGCATGGTGAACTTGTCTTATCTTCTAAAAATTCAGGTTTGCCCTGGGGAAAATATAACTTATATTCTGAAATCTGGTAAGCTTACTTAGGAAGGTTACATATTTTTCTTTCTTGGATTTTATGAGCTCCTTGGATTATCTTTTGATTAGAGCAAGGGCTTAAGGAGAGCCTAGAGTAGTTAGGAAAAGGATTAGAAGTAAATGACAGAAAAATGAATTCATGATTTAGGCATAAAGGATGATAGCATAAATGAATTAGGAGAACAAGAGATAATTTACCTACCAGATCTTTGAAGAAGGCAGGAATTTATGACCAAAGAAGAACTAGAGAACATTATGAAAAGTAAAATAGACAACTTTGATTACATTAAAGTAAAAAGGTTTTGCCCAAACAAACCCAACAGAAAGAAGATTAAAAGAGAAGTAAAAAATCTTTAAGCCAGTATTTCTGATAAAGGTTCCACTTCTAAAAATATATAAAGAACTGTGTCACATTTATAAGAATACAAGTCATTCCCCAATTGATAAATCGTCAAAGGATATGAACAGATAATTTTCAGATGATAAAATCAAAGTCATCTATAGTTACATGAAAAAATGCTCTAAATCACTATTGATTAGAGAAATTCAAATTAAAACAACTCTGAGGTACCACCTCACACCTCTCAGAATGGCTAAAATGACAGGAAAAGATAATGATAGATGTTGGAGGGGATGTGGGAAAACTGGGAATTTTGAAATGGTCCAACCATTCTGGGGAGCAATCTAGAACTATGCCCAAAGAGCTAGCAGACAGACTCAGCAATGCCATTACTGGGTCTATATCCCAAGGGAATCATAAAGGAGGGGAAAGGGCCCACATGTGCAAAAATATTTACAGTAACTTTTTGTGGTAGCAAAGAATTAGAAAAAGAGTACATTCCCATCAATTGGGGAATGGTTGAATATGTTGCTGCATATGAAGATAATGGAACATTACTTTTCTATAAAAAAAAGATGAACAAGCTTACTTTAGAAAGATCTGAAAAGATTTACACGAACTAAGCAAAACAAGCAGAACACATTGTACACAATAACAAGCAAGAATGTGTGATGATCAGCTATGAAAGACTTTATTCTTCTCAGTGGTTCGGTGATCTAAAGCAATCCCAATAGACTTTGGAAAAAAATGCTATATGCATCCAGAAAAAGAACTAAGGAGACTGAATGTAAATCAACACATTACTTCTTTTTTTCTGTTTTTTTTATCTCTCCCTTGTTTTTTCCCCTTTACTCTTATTTTCCTCTCCTAACATAATTCATAAAGCAATGTATGTTAAAAATAAATACATAATTTTTTTAAAAAAAGAAGTAAATGACAGAACATTTATAATACAGGCTATTAAAAAATTCCTAGTGCCATTTTATAACTAAAATGAAACTAAGACTTTGGAACACTCTAGTTATCTACACCAAAAATGGAACATCATTTTGGCAACATCACTGGCTTATGGGGGAGGAAACATGAGCTCTAGTCCAAATTGTACAATTAAAAAGCTGGAAAATCATTTTCTTTCTATGAGTTTCACATTCCTTATCTGAAAAAAAGAAATACTGGGCTAGGTGATCTTTTCTACATTCACATTTGAATGATTCTATGATTTAAGCTAATAGAGGCTACCTATGATTTATGCTAGATTTTAGAAGGATTAAATTTGTTCTGTTTGACAGAATCAGGATTAAGCCTTTCCTTAGAAGTCTCAAGAGGTCAAAATAGGCTTAATGTCAGGAAATTATTTCTAATAGATTTATTCATAGTAGAACATGATATGTCCAGAGATGGTGATTTTCCCCTTTCTTTAGGTTACAAATGGTCAAAAGATAATATATCTACAGCTATATGGGACCTTAGATTCCATCAAGTCTGCCATCTTCTTTTCTAAAAACTCAAAGAAACTGTCCAATAAGTGGCAGAACTGGGATTGAAATTCATGTACTCTGCCACCTAAATGTAGCTGTATTTCCCTTCATTATGCTGACAAATAGAGACTTGATCAACATTTTTTGAGTACGTCATACTGGGTATTCATTTAGGCTATGGAATAAGCTAGATGGCCACTGAGGTCCCATCCAACTCTTAAAATCTATGATTCTGTGAAAATAATTAACTTTTAGACATCTATGTAGGTTAGATTTTTTTTGTATCATTTTTTTTTTCTTGCTCAGATTCATGTGAGTCTTATATTCATTCTCTCATAAAACCTTGGTTTTAACAAGGCCTTTAAACATAAGTGGAGGATATTTTGTCCTGCTTACAACTTTCATAGTAAAAATGGGATTTAGCATTTCCTGTTATTAAAAATATAGGCAGAAATAGTACTGTAATTGGATGTCTATGATACCTATGATTGAGATGAGATGCAAGTGATTTTCAGTGACAATTAGTATCTTTCTATTGCCCTCCCATCTTCCAGTGAGGTCATAGCAATTCCATCACATAGCCTTTAGAACCTGTGGCCGTATTCACTCTTTGTATCATCACTAAAGAAAAAGGTTGGGGTACTATTTTTGACAGGTTGAGAATTCCTGGAATAGGTTTTTGAATATGAATCATAGATGAATAAGATAGAACAGTTCTGGTCACTTACAAGATGTGTGATTTTGGGCAAGTCTCTTAACCACAATCCAACTCACTTTCCTTGAGTTTAAAATGGGGATAATAATAACACTTACTTCCCAGGGTTGCTGTGGGAATAAAATATTTGGAAAGCACAGTGTCTGGTATATAATAAATGCTATATATAAATGCTAGCTATTATTATTGTTATTATTATTATTAATCAGAGCTATCCAGTTGAGGAAAGATTTGAATTATTTTCTTTGGTTCTAGGGGATAGAAAAAGAAACAATAAGTAGAATTTTCAAAAAGACAACGTTTGAGTTTATGATAAGAAAAGTTTTTTTTTTTTTAAACAATTAGAACCCTCTCTAAGTGGAATGGGAGAGGAACATTCTTTCTGGGGAGATTTTCAGGCAAAAACTGGATGACCATTTTTCAGGCATATTATAATGCAGATTTATGGGATCACAGTTTTGAAGTTGGAAGGGATTTTTAGAAATTAATCATTCTAACTTGCTCCAAGGGGAAATCGAAACTAAAAGAGTTAAAATGATTTGGTCAGGGTGATAGAGTTAGGATAGGAAATAGGATTTGAATTCAGATCTTCCTGATTCTAAGCTCAATGTCTAGATTCCTTTCTTTTATAAATTAGAATATATATGGCCCCCTATGTTGCTTCCAACTCTTAAATTCTGGGTGATTATGTGATTC
This sequence comes from Myrmecobius fasciatus, assembly GCA_023553655.1. Classification (NCBI taxonomy): domain Eukaryota; kingdom Metazoa; phylum Chordata; class Mammalia; order Dasyuromorphia; family Myrmecobiidae; genus Myrmecobius; species Myrmecobius fasciatus. The sequence continues at coordinate 247,513 of JAJPUD010000945.1, forward strand.
TTAGTCTATTGCACCATAATACTAGGCACTTGTGCTGTTGTTGTTGGGCTTTTTCAATGTCTTCTTTCCGATCCCAATTAGTGTTTTCCTGGCAAAGATATTGGAATGGCTTGTCATTTCCTTCTCTACCTCATTTTATAGATGAACAAATTGAGGCAAATAGGTTGTGACTTGCCCAAGGTCACATAGTGGGTAAGTGTCTGAGGCCAAATTTGAATTGAAGATGATGAATCCTCCTGACTCCAGATCTGGTGCTCTATCTGCTGTGCCACCAAGCATCCCTACTAGACACTTCATGGATACTTAATAAATATTTGTTAGTTGACTAATTGATAGGTTCAGCCCAAATATGATAACACAAAGCTTGACTTCCTAGGGTAATAGGAACAATCAGAAAAACTGTGTTGAAAGAAATTAAATTTAAAATCTGGGGCCAAACATCCACAGAACTGGAACAAAAGAATACTTCTAAGTGATCCTTTAGTTTACATATTGTTGGGGGCATGGCACCTTTGATAATTGGGTCCATTAATCTTCTGGTGACAGGCTGTTTTTATTTGACGTCTAGTCTGTCTCTCAGTGTACCATTCAGAATGGGTGATCTCATTCCATGATGAGAGAGAGAGAGAACCACAGAGTTCTGGATCCTAAAGGCCTGTAATTCTCTTGGAAATACTTAAACAATATCAAGCAAATATTCCTTCCAATATTTTTTTGAATCTTCCCAATATGGAATCCATTTAATATGTTAATATGTTTAAAGTGATAAAGAAACTGACACTGATAGGGCCAGTTTTGGGCACAGGGAAGGAAAGGATGTTATTACCTACTCCTCCCCCTCCCCTTTGATTTTCCTCAGGCTCTTGAAATTAGCAATACTAATGCCTAATATTTAAATTTTTTTTTACAGATTTAAAATATCTTTCTAGGATTACCTTTCAATACCCCCCCCTTTTTTTGCAAAAATAATGGATGAAATTGTTATTTGCCATTAACCCATTAATGTGAATTGGTTTATTCTGTAGCTATCTTTTCTAACACCTGAGATCAAAGCCCTGAAGAAATGAGATTTGAGAAGGAAGAATAGAAGGCAAAATTTTGGTGATTGTTTAATGTAGGGAGGCTAGGTCTGGGTTGGTTCTTTAATGGCAGCAAAAGGCATTGGTCACCTGCATGTCAAGAAAGAGATAAGACCTCTTAGCACCTTGGAGGCACTCAGGAAAAATTATTGAATTGGACTGGTTTGAAAAGGGGAGTTTTTAGGAATGGAAGTTGGAGAATAGGGGAAGGGGAAGACATAAAATACAAACTACCTTCCAGGAAAGATAACTCATTTTCTTTTTTTTTTTCTTTTCTTCTCTGAATGGCATTAGGCATTTTCCAATGGTAGTTCTTTTCTCCTTATGCTGACAATACTTCTCCTTTATATAAGGACAATGTAACAATACATAGTGTGATAGAGAATAAAGAGCTGGTCTTAAAGATAGAAAATTCTGGATTATATTTTCTTATAGATAATCATATCTTACCTATGGATGCTCTGACAAAGGAATATTAATTTCCATTACCTAACCCTCAAGATATCCTGGGGTTAATAGGTTAGATTTCTTTTTTAAGGACCATACCTTAAATCCTAATCATGTAAGTCTCACTGATTGACTAACAGTAAGTCCCAGCCCAAACCTCACTTGGACATTGTTTTCAATTTTGATTGTTCAGAATGTGTGTAGATAGCAGTTGTTTCTGTTTTGGCTAGAAACCCTGAGGGCTTTCCCCTCTCAAATTAAATTTTTTACTAAGTAAAAGACACACAAACACATATGTATATATATGTATATGTATAATTTTTTTGCCTCATTTCTTACCTAACTTTCATCACTGACTGGGCATTGCCTCAGACAAATTGAGATCTGGGAAAGAACTTAGACCAAGATCTCCCACTGCATCTGGGGCCATCTTCTAATTTTCCTGATCTACATTTTGCCACTGGATACAGATGGTTCCTGAGTAAAGAGTGAGGATTATGGCTTTGCATAGACCTGTCTTATTTAAATCCATTTCACTTATAAGTCATGACATCACCTTCCCATTATTCTCTTTGAGAATAAAAGACAAGCAACAACCATAACTCTTAGCACAAATTGGCTTAATTACATAACCTCTTAGACAAACTTCTAAGGTTGTAAGTTGCAGAGAACATGCTTGAGTGTATCATTAAAGGGATGAATGAACTTACAGATGTAGTCTCTATCTTTATATTACATATTATTGTGGTCCATCTTGTGGGCTCTGCAATCAATTTATTCTGGAATAATCTGTATTTTTCATGGTGATTTGGAATGATAGTATCTTGATTGTAAGATATTTAGCCAATAGGAAGTCCAAATTCTGTTTGGTGCTATTATATGGAGATTAATTACTACAGTAACTCTTCAACTTTAAAACAACGATAGTAATTATATTCATCTCTCAGAGTTAATACAATTATTAAATGAGATAATATTTTAAAGTACTTGACATACCAAAGGGCTATCAAATTGTGCATACCCTCTGATTTAGCAAAGAGATCATAAAGATGGGAAAATGACCCACATGTACAAAAATGTTTGTAGCAACTTTTTTTGTAATGGCAAAGAGATGAAAATTGAATGGATGTCCATCAGTTGGGGAATGACTGGATAAATTATAGTATATGAATGTTATGGAATATTATTGTTTTGTAAGAAAAGATCATCAGGATGATTTCAGAAAGGCCTAGGAGACTTACATGAACTGATGCTAAGTGAAGTGAGTAGAACCAAGAGATCATTGCATACAGTAACAAGATTATATAATGATCAATTCTAATGGATGTGTCCCTGTTCAATAATTAGGTTATTTAGGCCAATTCCAATAGATTTGTGATGAAGAGAACCATCTGCATCCAGAAAGAGGACTATGGGGACTGAATGTGGATCACAGCATAATATTTTCATTTTTTTGCTATTGTTTGCTTGTTTTTCATTTTCTTTCTTAGTTTTTTCCTTTTTGATCTGATTTTTATTATGTAGTATAATTATGGAAATATGTGTAGGAGAACTACACATGTTTAATATATATTGGATTGCTTGCTGTCTAGGGGAGAAGAGTGGAGGAAAGGGAGAGAGAGAAAATTTGGAACACAAGGTTTTGCAAGGGTGAATGCTTATCTCTGCAAATATTTTGAAAAAAAAAGCTATCATTTAAAAAAAAGTATTTTGTATAGTGCTTGGTATATAGTATATGTTTAATAAATGCTTGTTTAACCTCCCATGTTCTTTCCATGTAGATTTTTTGTCAGCACTGTATATAATGTTTTCCTGGTCCTGTTAACTTTATTTTGCATCAGTTCACGTAAGTCTTCTGCTTTTCTATATTTTATGAGAATCATATTTATTGTTTTGTTCATCAATGGTACATTGTTTTCATTGTTTCACATAATAATACTCTATCACATTCATGTACCATAACCTATTTAGTCCTTTCCTGATTCAGGATCATTTTTTTTAGTTTGTTGATATTATAACAAGTGCTGCTATTAATAAATTGGTGTTTATGGGGCCTTTATTTTAGTTACTGATCTTCTTGAGGAATATGTCTAGCAATGAAATTCCAGGGAAAATAAGTATAAAGATTTAAGTTACATTCTTTGCACAATTTCAAAATAATTTTCAGAAGGGTTGGAACAATTTACAGTTTCACCAAAGTTTTGTATGTATGAAAATAACTGCTTTCTTTAATTGAATATGAACATCTTATAGTGTAGACAGGATGATAGTTATATGTATTTTAATGTTACCACATTATTTTGATTTCTTTTTGCTAGACCTCTATATTAAAAAATTATTCCACAAAACTTGGAGATTATAAATCTTTGTGTAGCTATGTCATCTAAAATATTTTTTAAAAATTGTGCAACATTGTTAAATATGGGTGATTGTGGATCATAGTTCTGTCACAATGACCTAGTTCCAATATAGTTCATTCATTGACTTCACAGCATGTTTTAAGGTCTATCTTTATATATGAGGATTTTATGTATGTTAGATTATAAGAGATAAAGCAATCCTCTGTTGTATAATATAAGCCACCAGGTCATGTTTTACTAGATATTCAGTATGTGTTACATTTTTATTGCCTTTAATTTCTACTATTTCCTTATGTAACTTGCAATGAGTCAGGTTCCTTAAGTATAACTCCTCTAATTCTGCTGCCAATAAGCTGGTCCTGAACTACATAATAAATCATTACATATCTATAAATTGGTTTATATGCCAGTTATTTGATGATTTTTTTTCTTAGAAAATTATTGGGTGACTTCTTGTGGTTGTTGCTTACAAAAAAACAAAAACAAAAACCTTGATCCCACTCTTTTGTCTTAGTAGTTTCATTGGGTTCATCCAGAATTAAGTGCCTTTTAATTACACTGGAAAAATCCAATTTAATGCAGATACTTTGTAAGTCTCTAAAAATACAAAGATAAAAATAAAACAGTTCCTATCCTCAAAGAGCTTACATGTTTTCTGAAGCTATAAACGGTATGTTCCTTACTGTATATGCTATGCTCTTCTAAGAAAAATGGTTTTCTGGTTAAAAAAGGCATAATTATATAAAAAGTTGTGGGGTTTTTTTGCTTTGATTTAGTTACCATGCCTAGATGATATTTACTTATTAATTCTAATAAGTATCAGGAAGCCATCATTAATAAATTTAACTTGGCAGGAAAAAAAAAACTAGCTAGGAGTAGAATCCATGAATTTAAAAATCCAATTTTGTGAATTTAAAATTATAAAATTCTTTTAGAGGAAATAGAGACATAAGTAATCAAAAAACAGATAGAAGCCACTGAAATTGACAGAGCGATAAAGATTTATTTGATTCTCAAATACAGTAACCTTTTCCAGTCTCTCCCTTTGCTTTTTTGGCCTTTGCAGTAATATCACCTCTTATTATTATCCTCTGTAATATTAACCAGATTGTTAAAAATGTCTTTATTCTGAAACTGGCATTATTCTTTAAATGAGATAGTTACTGCAGCCCATTAGGGAGTGCAGTGACAAGAGCCTTTTTTGATTTCATGAAATTTAAAAAATCAAATCATAGGTCAAATGTAGGAAGGGCCTAAGGATTCCCTTCCCACAACTTGGGTAAAACATCAGCTGTGGCTATCAACTTTGTTATATAAGCACATTTAAGTGGAAAGAAAGAACTGTGTGGATAGAAAGGGAGATGAATGGTGAGGTAACCATTTTGAGGTCCTTGGGGGGAGATAGTTAGACAATGGTGATTTCCAAAGTGGCAGCTAGCCCTTGTCTATCTATCCAGTCTTCCTTGATTTTACTTTAATTTATAGCTAAAGAAGATAAAAATGCTAGAATTCTTTCCTCAGCCTCACCTTTATGTCTGTAGAGTTAGTCCAGGAAAGGGCATAGGTTTCCTTGGCCCTGACAGTTCTAAATTTGTCTGTTTCCTATTAGTGAAAGCCAGGTGCTCTCTGCTGTGGCTTCCCTGAAGAAGAAAAATTATCTCTCTGGCTTATTTTCCTGGCACATTTCTGTTGCTTGGAAAGCAATACAGTAATGTACAATTTAAAAGAAAATCAATGGCTGGATCAGTTCTTTAAGGTATGGGTTCCCCTTTATTGAATTTTCTGAGAAACAGAATTCACTCACAAATAGAATTGTTTGTCTTCTGTCCCCTTTTGTGTGATTTACTGAGGCCTTGTTCTTTCATGAAGAAAGCATTGGATGTAATGACTCTTAAACACTAATGAGATATGGATTTGGCCTTACTTTCTGCCCTTTGCAATTTTGTCCATGTATGGAACCTTAATCCCTGAGGGTAAGTTTGGAATAAAGTCTATTTGCTATCAGTTTCCTCATTTGTAAAATGATCTGATGAAGGAAATGGCTAACTACTCCAGTATATTTGCCCAGAAAATCTCAAATGGAGAAACAAAAAGTCAGATATGACTGAAATGATTGAAAAGCAACTCTCTGATATCAGTGGAATCAGAATATATTCAGGTTGGCCTGAAATCTACTTCGTATTTTGTAGAACCAAAATTCATTTTTATTATCCCCAAATTCACCAGCATAATGCACTACTCTTCTCTTTTTTAATATCCTCAATCTTAATGACAAGCCATAAAGCTCTCACCATAGCTCTCAGAAAGGCCACCATAAAAAGTGGATCAAACAAAGCCATGATTGATTAAGACATTTAGTAGCTATGAATCATCTGGTGATTATAAGTAATGTGGCCTTTTGGATTGTGTTAGATTTGGGATTAGGAAGAACCAGGTTCAAATCCCACTTTACATGTTTACTAGCTGCATGTGTCTGGCGATATGGTTCAATCTCTAGAAATCTCAGCTTTTTCATCTTTACAATAAATGAATAAATGAAAAAAATCATTAAATGCTTCCCATGTAGGAAACACAGTGCTAAATTCTGAGATTATAATTAGAAAAGTCCAGATAATCCTTGCTCTCAAGTAATTTACATTCTTACTGGGGAAAACTAAACATAAAAGATAGTTCAGCTATAAGGTGGATTGAAATAGCAAAGCAGAGTACAATATAACATAGCAATATGGTATATGGCAAGGCCTAAAAGTCCTTAGAGGGTAACAATAAAATTTGCCACTCATAAATGTTGTGAGGATCAAATAAGATTATATATGACTTATGGAATTGCATAAATGCAAACCATCATTATAATTAATAATAACTGAAAAGCAGAGTGTATATTCTATGTGGAAAGGACTATTGGTCATGAATTGACCTTCATATTAAGCTTTTAAGTATGATATGCATACATAGATTATAATGCATTACAAAATAGGACAGGTCCAACTTAAAAAAATGAATCAAAGTTTCATCACTGGAGCTTGGGATAAAAGAAAAGGAATGACTAAACAACTATGTAAGTCTTGAGGACCTCTATTCCTTCCAACCTCTGTGACTGTGAACATGTCATTTTCTTTTTCTGTATGATTTTAAAGAATATCATGATTCTCAATCTGGCATGTTAACCTTACAATTTATGTGAAGACCTTCAGGAATTTTGTACTGCCTGAGAGCATTCTGAGAAGCTCCTTAAATTTTGTCTTTACAAAATAGGCACCATGCTGCCCTTTTAATGATATCTTTAGAGAAGGGGTAGAGAAGAGGGGCTGATTTTTTAATGATAACTCTAAAGAAAGGGTTGTGTGAGGCATTAATAAGAGAAAAAAATTAGATCAGTTTCCTCATCTGTAAAAGAAGATACTTTAGTTCATTGATTGCTAAGGGCCTTTAAAACTATAAATCTAAGATTCCCCCAAAAAGACAATGTCATTTTGGTTTCAAATTGAATGAAATGATAACTATAAACAAACTGGGAAAGGAGTAGTTCAATATTCTCATTATAAGGTAGGGAAAAACAAGGGACAAATATGTAGGAAATTTTAAAAGTCTTTTAACTAGCTATTTCTTACTCAGGAAGAATATTGTGAATGTTTAGAATTCAAGACTTTAAATTGTTTTGTCATTATTCAGCCATGTCTAACTCTTCCTGGACCCATTTAAAGTTTTCTTGGCAAAGATACTGGAATGGATTGCTATTTCCTTTTTAAACTAATTTTTTCAGATGAAAAAACCAGGTTAAATGACTTATTCAACTTACATAGCTAGTTAAGGGCTAAGAACAGATTTGAATTCAGGATGATGAGCCTTCCTCTCTGCAGGTTCAGCACTCTATTCATTGTGCCATTTAGCTGCCCGTAATTGAAAGTGACTGAACAACTACAAGCATTTATTAATATGTAGTAATTTAACAGCTTGTATTATTCTATAGACAGCTAAGTGATATAGTCACTTAGGGAATTGTAGTCAGCTAGTCTTAAATCCAGATCTAGCTTCAGAGTCTTGCTAATTGTATGATCCTTGGCAACTTACTTAAAGTCTGTTTGTTTTAGTTTCTTCAACTATAAAATGGAGAAAATAATAGCAACTGCTCTTTAGGGTTATTGTGGGAATTAAACAAGATAAAATCTATAAAGTGCTTAGCACAATGCCTTTTACATAGTAGGTGCTATATAAATACTCATTTTCTTCACTTCTTTTGTTTCAGCAAAACTTTCTATGCTCAGTTTACGTTAGCTGAAGTCCTATTTCCATTAGTAGAAGAATGAATTTTTAAAATACTGCTTGAATAAAAAAGTTATATCAGGTTAAAACCTCACAGAATCCTAAATTTACTAGTATTGGTTTTGTTTGTCCATAAACATTTCAGTTTTGTGTAAGCAAAATTGCCCATTTTATTTTCTGAGAATCTTCTCCCTATCTTTTGTTTGGTCATGAGCTTTTTCCTTATGCATAATTTGTGAAAAGTATTTTCATCATTGCTTTTGTAATTTGTTTATGAGAACTTTTACATATCTGCATCATATATTCATTTAGAGCTTGTCTTGACATATGTGGTAAGACAGTTTTGTTTTATAGATGAGGAAACTAAGACCTAGTTCAATAAGGAAGAAAGAGAGGGAGAGAATTAAAAAAAGTGGGGTAAGGAAAGAAGAGTGAGAAAGAAGGAGGGGGATAAAAGAGAAAAAAAAGGCTAAGAGGCCTATCAGGAGTTATCTAGTGGTATTGGCTTCTTACTATGCTACAGATATGATTATTCAGATGTTTGGTCTTGGTTTTTTGACAGCCCGAAAATATGAATTCATTTAAAGGAAGCCATAACATTCCTATGGACAGCTAGATGATATGGTGGATAGAGTGCTGGTGTGGTCAGGAAGATCCATCTTCCTGAATTCAACTCTCACCTGAGACACTGACTAGTTGTGGGATGTTTAGGAAGTTACTTACCCCTCTTTGTTTCAGTTTTCTCACCTGGAGAAGAAAATGGCAAACCACTCTAGTATATTTGCCGTGATGAGTCAGATACAACTTAATAACAACAAATAACATTCCTAACAATAATTGTAACTTATCTTAAAAAATATGACAGTTGCAACTACCCACTATTATTGACTTATGTGGGGATAGATGATACTACTAGAATAATTTGAAGATGTAAGATATATAGTTATTTACATTACTACCTATGAAAGAAAAAGCCTTGTGAAAGAGGCTGGCTGATTGGGGAAGTAACCAATTTGTTAAGAAAGAGATTTTTTTTTCTTAGATTATAGTTTGTAATAAAGAAATAATGGGCTCTTGGTTAGTGGGCTGGTAAAAATGTGATTACATTTGAATTTTAATTTTCAAAATACTCAAATTCATCAGTGATCTCTTAAGATACTCCCTTAAAAATCTCTACTCTCCCACTCTTTATTTTTTAATATTTTGCCTTCTGATTCTAAAACATCAGGGCAATTCTCTTTCATGATTTCCTGGAAGATAGCATCAAGGTTCTTTTTTTCATCATGGCTTTCAGGGAGTCTGATAATCCTTAGATTGTCTCTCCTGGATCTGTTTTCCAAGTCAGTTGTTTTTCCTAGGAGATATTTCATATTTTCTTCTATTTTTTCATTTTTTTTGTTTTTGTTTGACTGATTCTTGAAGTCTTATTGAGTCATTTACTTCTATTTGTTCAATTTTAATTTTTTTAATTAAAGCTTTTTATTTGTATAACATATGTATGGGTAGTTACCCAGCATTGATCTTTACAAAGCTTTCCATTACAAATTTTACCCCCCAGTCCCCTCCCCTCCCCTAGATGGCAGGAAGTCCACTACATATTAATAATGTTGAAATATTTGACAAGTTGTGCAAGAAAAATCCTATCTACAAGAAAAAAAAAGAAAATCAGAGAAAGGAAACACAATGCAAGCAAACCTCAATAGAGAGCATGAAAATGTTATGTTGTGGTCCATATTTCATATCCCTCTCTCTGGGTGTATATGGTCTTCTTCAGTGAACAATTGGAACTGGTTTGAGACAATTCTTTGTTGCAGAGAGCCATGTCCATCAGAATTGATCATCATGTGATATTGTTGTTGCTGTGTATAATGATCTCCTGGTTCTGCTCGTTTCACTCAGCATCAGTTCATGCAAGTCTCTCCAGGCCTCTCTCAAATCGTCCTGCTGGTCATTTCTTACAGAGCAGTAATATTCCATAACATTCATATACCATAATTTATTCAGCCACTCTCCAATTGATGGGCATCCCTTCAGTTTCCAGTTTCTAGCCACTACAAAAAGGGCTGCCACAAACATTCTTGCACATGTGGGTCCCTTTCCCTCCTCTAAGATCTCTTTGGGATATAGGCCCAATAGAAACACTGCTGGGTCAAAGGGTATGCACAGTTTGATAACTTTTTGAGCATAGTTCCAAATTGCTCTCCAGAATGGTTGGATCTGTTCACAGTTCCACCAACAATGTATTAGTGTCTCCGTTTTCCCACATTCCCTCCAACATTCATCATTATCTTTTCCTATCATTTTAGCCAATCTGACAGGTGTGTAGTGGTACCTTAATATTACAATCTATATATCTCAATTCTACAATCTCAGGGCAATTTTCTTTCAGGATTTCCTGGAAGATAGTGTTTAGATTCTTTTTTTCATCATGGCTTTCAGGAAGTCCAATAATCTTTAGATTGTCTCTCCTAGATTTATTTTCCAAGTCAGTTGTTTTACCTAGGTGAGACATGATTATGTTTTATAGAAGAGTGGTAATTATATGAATGGAGAGATAGGGGCACATAGGAGAGGTGTTATGAAAGTTAAAGCAAGATTTGGCAATATTTTGAATATGTGGGTGAGTGTAAATTAGGAGTTGAAAATAACATTGTTTTTATCAGCCTGAGAAACTGGGAGAATGGTGGTATCATCATTGAAACAGGAAAATTAGGGAGAAATGATTTACTTGAGGAGGAAATGATGAGTTCTGTTTTAAATATGTCAAATTTGTGGTATCTACAATACATCTAATTTGAGTTGTCTAAATATATATTTGATGGTTATAGACTAGAGCTCAGGAGAGAGATTTGAGCTGGTCTAAGAGTTAAGAAGACTGATATTTAAGATTTTGATACCTAGTGTTTGCAAGATCCTAGATGAATAAGCAATTTAATTCCTTAGTATGGATGGCATAATGGATAGAGTGTCTGACTTGGAGTCATGAAGACCTGAAGTCTAAATCCATCTTAGACACTTAACAAATTTAAAGATATGGCACCCTGAGTAAGTCACTTACTCTTTCTCAATCTCTTCTTTTGTGAAATCAGGATAATAATATTAACACATACTTCTCATTTTGTCATGAGTACAGGATAAAATAATATGTCTAAAATGCTTTGCAAACCCTAAAGTACTACATACAAGTTAATTACTATATACTTCCAGAAGAGTTGCTGATCTGCTTTGATATAGGAAGCTTTACCTATTAACATCACTGGTTCATACCAAATTCTTTTTTTTTTTCTTTTTGCTGAGGCAATTGGGGTTAAGTGACTTGTCCAGGGTCACACAGCTAGGGAATGTTAAGTGTCTGAGACCAGATTTGAACTCAGGTCCTCCTGACTTCAGGGCTGGTGCTCTAACCACTGCGCCACCTAGCTGCCCCTCATACCAAATTCTTAAAGCCATTAACTAAGAAATAGAAAAATTGAGATCTGTTCTGAGAGGCAGTACCAAAACTGATGAACTCACACATTAAAAAAACTCTGTAGTGTGCATTCTCTAATCTGTAAGAGGAGAGGGTGAGATATTTTGTATTTGTAGTATTATAAACTGGGGCTCAAAGCCATATTTAAAGAGGAACTTTTCTTAGATATTGAAGATTACTTCTTAAACTAACAAATTTTCAGGGGTGAGAGATCTTTAGCATAATAATTCTTACTGAATTGGAATAAAAAGAGCTGATCTAAAGGAGAAAGTTGTTGTGAGATATTCAGAGAGAATGTTAAAGAGAAGTCAATGAATAAATTTATGAGACCTTTGAGGTGAAAGGCTGATTAGTTCAGCAAAGAACCGAACAAGAGAATTGCAGACTTCTGTATAGAGAGACATTTTTTGGTGAGCAAATAGATATAGCATTTAGCAATTGCAATATGAAGGGCCTTTGAGCAAATAAAATTCTTTTTTTTATAATTCAAAAATCTTAGCAAACATCCATGAAAACCATTGAAAATCTGCCATGAATTTTTGACATGTAATTCCATTTCCTCACCTCTTGGTGAGAAAAGTAGTTGTGACAGAGAAAATAGTGGAAGGATGTAACTAGTAAAGTATACGTCAAATATTATATTCATGAGATGTTTTCTAGACAGTGTTAATGATATATTGGGAAGATGCATTGTGTGGTAGAAAGAGCTACATTTGGAAACAGAAGAGCTGGGCATGATTCCAGACTCATCCCTATTCTTAGAGCAAGTCACAAACCTTTCTGGGTTTCAGTTTTATAAGCTATAAAATGAAAAGGTTGGACAAGATGACCTCTAGCATTCTTTTGAGCTCTAACATGATGTGCTTCTATTACTTTTACCAATGAAGTATGTTAAGCTGGGACTAGATGTTCTTGGAAGAGTGCACAGGCTCCTGTTCCTCATATTATTAGACTAAAACTTTCAGGCTACAGTGGCACGATGATGATGATGATGGAACTTTTAAAGAAAGAGAATACATACGTACATTGATGTGTTTAAACATATGTATGCATATATATATGTATATTACAAACACACACATATCAACAAAATTATATAGGTACTATATATGGGTATTATGTATACATATATGTATGTATTTGATTAGATTTTAAAGATGACTTTATTCATAACATTTTATGAATATGCTTATATAATATACTATGTCAAAATATAATCTATAGATATACTATAGAGTATATCTGGAAAGTGATATATTATACTTATAAATAGTTGGAGGATAAAAGCATCAACTTATTTTCTTTTTAAAGCTTTTTGTTATCAAAACATATGCATAGTTTTCAACATTACCCTTGAAAAACTTTGTGTTCCAAATTTTTTCTTCCTCCCTTTCACCCACCTTTTCTTCTAGATGGCAAGCAATCCAATATATGTTAAACATGTGCAATTCTTCTATACATATTTCCACAATTATCATGCTGCAAAAGAAAAATCAGATTAAAAAGGGAAAAAATGAAAAAAGAAAAAAATGCAAGCAAATAACAAAAAAGAGAAAATACTGTGTTGTGATCTACACTCAATCCCTACAGTCTTCTCTCTGGGTGCAAATGTCTCGCTCCATAACAAAACCATTGGAACTGATCTGAATCACTGTGACTGAGCAGCCTCCAGTCTACTAGGAATATGTGAATTTCATTAATAAATTTAATATCTTGTGAAATTGGATGAGGATAAGAAAGCAATTGAGACAGAGTATGTATCACAGGTTCAGAATGACAAGGATGAATGTCAAGTGCTATTAACACAAGTCTCATTTTCTAAGTATGGGAGACCAGGAGAAAGATCAATGCTTCTGAAGTCAGAGGATATAAATTCAAATCTTGCCTCTGACACTTACCTGAGGGACTTGGAACAAATCATTTATCCTTAGACCTCACCAACATCATGTTTCAAAGGAGATGCTGAAATTATATGGCCTTTGAGGTCCCTGTCATTCTGTGGTGTACTAGTAAATGTTTAATGATTATTTGTCTTTAAAAAGTACTCATGACAAAATTTTAAGTTGTATCTTCATTATTAACATTTTATCCATCACTTTCTTAAGTTTAGATAATCAGAACATAATAAATCATATTCTTAATGTGTAGGCCTATTGATTTCTGAGGGGGTAACATTCACCCTGAAAGTTGAATAAAGCTCTTATGAACTTTCTCATGAACTCTCAAGCTGCTTTCAGCACAACTCTACTCTAGTTCAATTTTTATGGTCCTATTGCTCCCATTACCAGACTAATAAGCTTAAAAATCTCTTTCTTTATCCTGTAGAAGAGGTGACATAACAATTAAAGCTCAGACAGCTGATGTATCCTGTTCACAATATCATAGAGTAGGTAAGCATCAGAACTGGAGATGCAATCTAAATCTTCCAACTCCAAGTCATTGGAGAAAACATTGTTATTTTGAAAGGGCTATAATTAGTCCTTTCTATTTTTTAATTGACAAGAACTTAAATGATTAACTCTTCTTAGTCATTGCTTAAAAATGTATTTCCAAACTTTTGAAATTCAAATACAGGATGCTAAAGTCCAGATAATATTCTAGTGAATATAATTTAAAACACTCTAGTTGCATAATTAATTGCCTTTTCTTTTCCAAAAGAAAGTCCCCAAGATCTTGGGGATGTTATTAATTTTCATCAGCAAAGCATCACCTTGATGTCTGAGATGATTTATTCTTACATGGCATCCTAAACAAAATTGTTGCTGGGGGCCATGGAATGATTCATAACTTCAGATCTGAAATATCATGTCAAAACTTGTAATGAAACCTGTATAAAGAGTTTTCTCTGGTGTACCATGGACCCTCAAGCTAGCTGATGAAGAAATGCTTTTTGAATAATAATATTTGACATTTAAATATCATTTTAAGGTTAGCTATGCATTTCATATGTATATTTCATTTGAGCTCCACAACAAACTTTTGCTATAGGACCCACAGATAATATTCTCAATTTATTGATGAGGAACCTGAGGATCAGGGAGTTTTAGTGACTTGCTTTCAATCACACTGCTAATGAGTTTTCAAGTCTGGGAACTTTAAAGATAGATTTAACAAGATTTGAACCTGAGTTTTCCTGATTCTAAGTCCAGAACTCTTCAAAATTCAGTGCTAGTTGGTTTGGAACATGGAATGTAAAGGAGAATACTATGCTGATTATTTGATAATATGTCTTTACATTTTCAAATGTCCAGATATTGTTGCATGTCTAATGAAATTAGAAATGTAGCATTATAAGATTATAGACTTAGAGCTACAAAGGTCCTTGAGTTCTTTTTCCTCAATATATTGATGAAGAAATTGACAAATTAGGGAATTTGAACAACCAGGTCTTCCAAACTCTAAATCCAATTGCCTCTCCCTTATAACAGGTTTTGGATTGTGAAGAGTTTTAATTTCCCTCCAAAAAAAGGTTCTATTTTTTCCTAAAAATAATGGGAAGTCATTGACACTTGGTGAATAAAGGAATGTTATGGTCAGGCTTTAGGAAAAAAAATACTTTAGAAAAGTCACTTTTTCAGCTGTTTGGAGAAGAGGTTTGAGCAGGGGGAAAAAACCTTGAATCAGGGAGAGAGGTTAGGAAACTTTTGCAATAGCCCAGATGAGAAATATCAAGAATTTAAATTATATTGGTAGATATGAGTGTGAATAGAATGCAGAACAGATGGGATGCTATTACGGAAGTAGAAAAAACAAGATTTGGTGACTGATTGACTATATGGGGTAAAAGAGAATGAGAAGTTGAGCATGACACTGATTGTTATGAAGTGACTGGAAGGTGCCTTTGACAGAAATACCAGCCTAAAATTTGAACCCAACTCTTTTAAATCCAATCCAGTATCATTTTCACCTTATTAATTGTTCCTTTCTTTTTACTTAAATTGGATTTATCTGGACATCATAGTTTGACCACTGGGGAAGTTAAACCCTGGAAGTTTTGGAATCATCTTATATATTAGTTTTCCTATTTCAAAAAACACATCACCCTTGGAGGAAAATTGGGGTGAATAATTTGAAATATTTTTTGTTATTTGAAATAAAAATGTCAATGTTCATTCATACGCATAGTGCAGGCTAAAAGGTATTGAAGCTAGAGTTAGAAGATCTTGGTTGCAGTCCAGGCTCTGCCACTTTAAAAAAAAATACCTCAAGGAATTTGGAATCTATCATTTAAGTATATATTTTTTGTCTCCTAATTTCTTGACATTTCCTCCTTTTATTTTTTTTTATATAAAGCTTTTTATTTACAAAACATATTAGTGATTTTTCAACATTGACCTTTGCAGTTCATTTTTAAGTTAAATGTTTTTAAAGTTTTGAGTTCCAAAATCTTCTCTTCCTCTCCTTCCCTCTTCCTAAGATGGTAAACTATCAGATATAGGTTATATGTGCACAATTATGTCAAGCAATAAATAGTAATCATTTTTACAAGAAAACTTGAACAAAAGAAAGAATGATATTCTTGACCTTTTGGTCTTCCAGATGAATTTTGTTATTATTTTTTCTAGCTCTATGAAATAAGTTTTTGGAAGTTTGATTGGTATGGTATTTAACAAGTTGACTAATTTAGGTATATACTGTTATTCTTAAAATAAACTTTATCTAGTAGTACAGAGTGGGTAAAACAAAAGGACAAAAATTTCACGAGGAAATGAATTTACCTTCAGTAAATTTCTATATGTCACTTACTCAGAAAAAAATAGTATCTCAGAATTTTGAGGGTTTTCAGAAGTCTACTAGTATAACCCATACTTGAAATAGGGATCCCATTTGTAATATCCCCCACAGGTAATCATCTAGCCTCCTTAACAATTTTATTGTTAGAGGAAACCAGTGCCTTTGATGGCTATCCATTTTCTCTCAGGGTATTTATAATTACAACTTCTTTATTTTTAGCTCAAATCTGTTTCTCTATATAAGGGAAAAAATTCTACTAACAAAGGTGACCAAAAAAAGAGTAGGTTGTTGGGAAAAATTATTCACATATTCCTTTCCTGCTTCCCTTAAAATTGTGGTTGTCTTCAAGTGGAAATTAGATTAAAGCTATTTTATTATATTATATATAATAACTATATTAAAGGCCTGTAGAAGTAAGAAATTTATCAACTTCATGATAAGACCATTTCACTCCTTGATGAGTATAACTGTGAAGAGGGTTGAGTACAAATACATTTCTCTGCTGATTGCAAATATTATTTGTAGTTTTGTTTTTTATAAACAAGCAGGTCAGGTCTTCTCACTTCCATTCATAGCCCTACAAATACTTGAGGACAGCTATATCATATCTTCAATAAATATTCCTCTCCTCTTTCCCTTCCTCTGGCAAGCAGATCTCTGCTGTTCTTTTCAGTTACTCCCTTTGTCATACAGGTTGGCCTCTGGAAGTGTGCTAGTTTGGTCATAACATTTCTGATATGAAGTACCAAAAACTGAATCCATAAGTAGTCTGAAAAGGAAAGAAGATGATGGAAATGATAACTGTCTTTATTCTGGACTCCATGGGCATCCTTGGGAACCAATGTTCTCTATGACATATTAGCTTGGTGAGGAGGACCATTATATCTTATTGTAAATATATGTTTAATTTATAGTCTGCTAACATATCCAAATAACTGATATCTACAGACTTCTCATCTTCTTCCTTGTATATGCACCCAATTCAATTCATTCCATATCATCAACTTGCCAGAATATTTTAATTTCTTGATTCTACCATTTAATCTGCTTTACGCAGTAATTATGCTTCTGTTTCTTTAATCCAAGGCCCACTTACACTTGTGCTCCATATCAAATCTATATAC
Source organism: Myrmecobius fasciatus (assembly GCA_023553655.1). Lineage (NCBI taxonomy): Eukaryota > Metazoa > Chordata > Mammalia > Dasyuromorphia > Myrmecobiidae > Myrmecobius > Myrmecobius fasciatus. The sequence continues at coordinate 264,989 of JAJPUD010000945.1, forward strand.
TTTGGGAAATTATTTGGGGCCAAACTTGCTCTTTATTATTTAAACCTGTTATTAAGTAGACAGCTTATTGACAATTTCTAAAATGAAGAAGTTCTATCGTTTTCTTGCATTAAAACACCACCTCCATAGTTCACTAATCACTCTTAGAAAAACTTTCCTACCAATTAGAACTTATCAAAACTAAAATGGGTTATCCTAGGAAATAGCACTTTTCTTATTATTTGATCTCTTCATAGAAACACTGAATCACCATCTACCTGGCATATTACAGAGGAGATTCATGTTTAAATATGTATTATTTAAACTATTGAGTTTTTTATAATTATACATTTCTATGCTTCTGTAATTAACAATGGATATTTCTTGAATTCTAGAAGCTTAAAATTGAAAATGTTGGTAGAGGTCATTTACTCCAATTTCCCACAAAAAGCAATAACAAGTCTTATAGATGCTAATCAAGCTGTTTTTGTTGAAAAGTTTCTTTGTTGTTTAATATATAATGATAGTGCTTGATATAATCTTGTAATATTTGAAGTCTTTCATTAAGTGAACTCAGCCACTTCTCTCTATTTAATCACGATTCCTTAAACTAACAGGTTTCAAAGTCCTATAAATGTTACTCTTTACTATGTCTATAATCTTTGTCTAAATCTTGACCTTGGTGTGCCTCATTCTGAGTTCTGGACTCTTTTTTTTCCTACATTAGGATATCTCTTCTATACTACTCTTCATTGAACATCACAGAACAATCACTATTATAGGAACAACATATTTTTAGGGCATGTTTTTCTGTTAGGGGTTTAAAACAATAATATCTATCAGCACTTTATTCTAACTAGAAGTGCTTTTAAACTTCTAATTGTTGGAACATTATTCATCTTGGCTGCTGGCATTTTGGGGCAAAGCCACAGTATGTAAATAGGAGACATTGCCTTTTCCTTAAGACAGCTCAAGGGATTTTAGTACTGATTTTTTTGAGGGCAAATGTTGCCAGGAGGATCTGGGCTCCTTTGACGCACTGCAGTAGCAGAAACAAGAGTGACTAACTAACAAATTTGGTTCCCAGAACTCTAAACATTGCTTTTGACATCTGTAATGTTGTTGGGATTCAGCCAGAGAAAGAAAATAAAGGACTGTCTTTTTGTGTGTGTGTGATCCTGCAGCACTTTAAATAGTGCCATAAAAAGAATATGTACAGTAGAACTTTTGTTAAATTTCACTCCATTATTTTCTGATCATTGATAATTCAGGTAGAACCTGGGTCCATGTACAATGCTTGGAAATAAATAAGCTTTCTGAACAGGGGTACCTAGGTGGCATAGTGGATAGAGCATCAGCCCTGAAGTCAGGAGGACCTGAGTTCTAATGTGACCTTAGACACTTAACACTTCCTAGTTGTGTGACCCTGGGCAAGTCACTTAACCTCAGTTGCCTCAGCAAAAAAGGGGGGGGGGAAGCTTTCTGAACAGATTAAAAACCTTCTTTGGAGGCTTAAGTATTTTAAAATACTTCTTCTACAGCTAGGTAGTTTAGTGCAGAGACTGTCTAACTTGGAGTCAGGAAGACTAGAATTCAAAATGCTACTTCAGACACTTAATTGCTGTAAGATTCTGAACAAATCATTCAACTTCTTGGCTTCTGTTTCCTTATCTGCAAAATAGAAATAAGGGTGAGGATCAAATGAGGTAATATATGCAAAGCACTTTAAAGACCTCAAAATATATAAATGCTAGTTATTATTACTAGTTAATATTGTTGCATACAATAAATAATGTATATAATCATAGCAAATAATCATCTAATCCCAAGAAAAGCCCCTGGAGAATTTTAAATATGCAATGATATGTTAGATTAGTTGCAATGGTTTAATTAACTAAAAAAAATGCAATTTAAAATTAAAGAAAAAAATCTCTAATAACTATGTAAACCTTCCCACCTCTTCCATTTTTTTAAAAAAAGTGGTTATTTACTCTTTGTTTGCCCCAACATGACATTATAAGGAAGCACTAGATTTGAAATGAGAAGATCTGAGTTTGAAATCTGGATATTCTATTTAACACTCATCTGACCTGCAGGAAAGTTGCTTTATCTCTCTGGGTCTTGGATAATTCTTCTATAATAAAGGTGTTGCACTAGATTATGTCTCACATAGCTTCTAAGTCTGATATTCCTGATGTTGAATTTTATGTATTTCCAGTGATGGGAATTCACAAATAGTTAATTTTTTTTTGTGCATTCTGCCTTCACTCTAGTTACTGAGAATAAGTCTAATCTTCATAGTTGTTTGTTGCCTTTTAGAACTATCAAAATATGATTAATTACTCCACATAACAAAGATGTCTAACGACAGTCAAAATATTTCCTTAACTCTTTTCTAGTCTTCCCTCAATTCCTTCAATTGTTCCTTGATTTCTCTCATACTGAACAAGTTTGCTTAGAACAGGCATGCTCAGGATTGCTAATACTCTTAAAATATGACACACAGAAGTGAAAAAAAGACTTTAATTGTGGAGTATTTAAGTATTTAATAACAACTTGGGTGTCTTCTGGCACCTCTTCCTTTTCTTACCTCTTAGAATTAGTATTCTGTGTTCCAGTTATTGGATAACTAACTAAAACCCTTAAGCACAAATATCAAAACCAAAAACTAGAATATTTGAAACATTGTTCACTTATCTTTTCTTTTTGCTGCTAGGATCATAACTCCAATAAAAATTCCAAGATTCTTATCAATTCACACTAGATTTCTGATAATTCATCTGAATTAGTAATTTTTTTTTAAATATATCCTGCTAACAGAGCTCCATGGATTTTCTTAGTGCTTCTCTTTTCTTAATGTATTTGTATATCTGTTCCTTGACAATGCACATGACATGGCATCAAGAACATGCCATGTAGAAAATCATATAGTAAAAAACTGAAGGACAAATTCAAGGTCAGATAGATATGGGGCAGCTAGGATGGAGGCAGAGTTTATCCTAAGGAGATCTTATCTCATTTTTATCTTAGTTTTCTGATACTAAAGCCATCATCAATGAATTAATGATTTCCATAAGCTTTATCTCATCCACAAATTTGATAAAAATTTTATGTGACTTCACCCAAATTATAAACAAAATTTTCAGTCCAGATGGATTCAAAGAGTGTCTTTATATACTCTTCTAGGGATTTCTGTCTAGGTTAACAACAGGACTCCAAATTACTCTCTTTCCTTCCCAGTAAGTCCAGAGTGGTGCTCATGGACTTGTTCTCCAAGCACTCTTTGAGACTTACAAATCAAGAAATCCTAATAGGAATAAAGTGCTAGGACTCATGTTTGAACCAATTCACAGCTAGAATGCCAGCTTTTGGATGCTCCAATTATTTCCCTTATTTGGTAAGTCTATAAATCTGCATATTTCTTCCTGGACTTCAAAAAAAAATTTGTTTAGGAGACATAGGTTCAGTGCCTTCAGGACAGCAAAGGTTCATTGTAGGTCCCTACTTGAGTGAGTGAATTTTTATTTTTTTCAGAACTAGAGAGATCTAGAGATAGGTTCTAAATTGGTCAATTTACTAGGTAGTCATTAAGAGGCAATTGATGTCTGTGTAATCCAAAGAATTTTGTATGAAAATATGTCATACATCACTAATAATAGATGCATCCCAGTAGCATCCACCCTCTTCTCACTATAATAATATCTATAGTTATTGTAATAAAGAATTATTTAAAATTTAAATCATCATCATAAAAATGTGATGCCTAATAAAGTGTTGGGTATAGAATTAGCAAAATCTGGGCTCTAATTTTACCATGTATACCTGCTTTTTGCATGATAATGGCACCTAGGTGACACAGGGGATAGAGTACTGGGTCTGGAGACAGAAAGAACTGGATTCAAATCTGGACTCATAAAGTTACTAGTTGTATGACCTTAGACAAGTCAATTAGCTTTTATCTGCCTCAGTTTTCTTAACTGTAAAAGAAGCATAATAATAGTATCTAACTCATAGAGTTGTTGAAAACATCAAATGAAATCATATTTGTAAAATGTTTAGTGGCACATAATAAGTGCTATATACATGCTTATTCCCTTCCTTTCCCTTATTTCCCTTTCTCCATTGTTGTCAGCCTCTTTAAGCCTCAGCTTCCTCATATGCAAAATGGGTATTGTAATACTTATAGTCCTCATTTCACTGGGATGTTGAGATGTACAAAGTAGAAAATATATATGAAGATCTTTGAAATCTTTAAAGTGTCCCATCAGTAATAATTATCTTTGTTTTTATTATGATCTAAAGCAGAAGCAGCCCTTGTCATAGAGAGTAAAGGGCCCATTTCTCTCAATATGATATCAAAGCTATAGAACAAGTTCTAGGAGACAACTGGGTGACAAAATGGATAGTGTCTAGGGTCTAGAATCAAGGACAAGAATTCAAATCCTATCTCAGGCCCTTAAAAATAGTGTGAACCTACTGAGTTGTCTGTTTCAGTTTCCTCAGACATAAAATGTATATAATAACAGTAGCTAACTCTCTTGTTGTTGTAAAGATCAAATAAAGTACTATGTATAATGTGCCTGGTAGGTAATAGGTAATTATGAAATACTTGTTTTGTCCTTCCATATTTTAATGTGGTGACAATGAGAAAAAATGAGGAGCTTTCTTTTGCCTCCTAGAACTGTATTTGGGCTTGTCCTGAATAAAAGGATGACAATCCAATTTTAGATCTTAAATAGCTGGAAATAATTTAAGATAACCTAGATCTAGATTTTACTGAGTATTTTATTCCATGGTCGATCTATGACACCTATTTCTAGAATATACCAGTCACTCAAATTCCCTGATCTCATGATAGATACAGCTGATACCCAATTTGTAAATTAGATTTTTCTTAGTGAATAAATCAATAAATTTGGAGTAGATTAACACTAGGGCTTGGACTTGAGAGGGTAAAATATAACAGACTGAGATAGATTTCTAAATGACAAGTATGTATTTGACAATGGTTATTTCAACAATTGAATTTTGTCAATTTTCTCTTTAGTTTCTCATTTTTCCAATGATTCTGTTCAGCTGCTCAATTAACATATGGAATTGCCTCAACATGCCTTCAGTAATTTTTCTTGTCACATTGTCATTATGTTTAGTGTCAAAAGTAACTCTTGTTTTGGAAAGTTTCTTCCTTGCTATTTTCCCATTAGCTCTATTTTGGCATACTTTTTTGACTTGCTGTTATCTGAAAAAGGGTTTACCCCAGTCTTTGGACCATGATCCTTTAAGAGCAGTTCTTGATATATAACATTATTAATCATTTTAAAAATAATTGCAATATGACAAATTCTATTCCTTCTTTGGATTGCTCCACCTAGTAGTAGATGTGCATGAGATCTCAAAACCTTGAAATTTTGGTTTGTGATTAAATACAGACTAGTCTAACTATCATCAATAACTACCAAACCCTAGCATTTTAGCCAGAATGGGACAAGACTTTAAATTCCTCAGGATCTCCATTCTCTTGGGGACATAGAAAAAAAGCTGTCTGTCAATTACTCAAGTTTCTGGTCATGAGCAACAAACATATTCTTAACACTGGGAAGGGAAAGACCAGCCTAAACAGTTGGAGAGAAGATTCCTTGGAAAAGTCTATCTGGCAAAACTTATTAACTTTATAGAAGCTTAAAAATCTCTGTTTTGTACAAACTCCTCAGCCAGGTTGTAAAATACTCTGTGTCAAATTAACCAGAAAAATTAGGTTTCTTTGTGAAACTGTTTTAAATCACTGAATAAGGTTAATTCTGACAGGTGAGGCAGAAACTCTTATGAAGTTGTTGCATTCTCAGTATAGTTGTAGACTTTTAGTTGTCTACAATTTCTATGCCTGCTGATTTTCAGTGGCATTGATCTTATTAGCTCAGCAATTTCAACACCACAGATAGTTCCAGTGATTTTATATTTGTGGGTGCTCGTTACACTCCTTGAATTCCAGAACATACAGAAAAAGGTCCATAGCTACATCAGTTCTTGGTTCTAAATTTATTATATTATTAATAAAGAAACAATTCTCATACTACTTCATACAGACAGAATTCAATTAGGGATCTCCATTATGCAAAAAGAGAGTTTACCCTGCTACCTTTGATTGTTACCTCTGCTATAGTCTAATATAGTAGTCACAAATAGACTTAGAAGTCTTTACTAGAAATATATAAAGAAGTAATGTTTCTTCAAGACTAAATGAAACAATTACCTATTTCTGGTGGGAAAGGAGTAATATTTTCTAGACCAGCTGTCCTCCGGGTTACATTTTTATTTCTTAAATATAATTTATATGGTTCTGCCTGTCAGGTAGTGTTGGTGCAGAATCATTAAAAAACTGACATCTGCATTGGCTCAAGTTCCTGAATTTCGTCTTTTCACCTCTATAGACAGAATCTATGAAATAAAATGATTTTTAGCCACAGTGAAATATATACAGTGGTAAAAGTTTAGTTTAAAGGGCAGTAATGAATTATATCTGTACATAGTAAAATTTAAAGTGGCCTTCTTTCTGAGCCACAAACTTTGCTGTTATTCAAAGGTATGAATTTACTTCCCTAATATTTTTAATAGAATGTGAAATTATATGTTACACAATATGTCATTCTTTATATAATTCAGTGGTCAAATAATATAGAAGAAAAACTGATAAGATAGTTTTTTGGGGATAAACTTTGTTTCAGAGAGATTTGTGACACAAAGAACATGACTTGAAAGAATTAGAAATTTTTATTGTGGCAAAAAGATGGAGGAAGAGAATGGGACACTATACCTGTATTCTCTCTTTCTCTCTAATACACACAGAACACACACAGAAATACTTGACTTCAGCTTATTCATCTCTAAAATAAGGGTATTGACTTTTTGCATGAGTATAAGATCTAGCTATAAATAAGTAATCTTCCAATGTTAAAAATTTGAATTTAGAGTTGAAAGGAACCTTCGAAATCATCTAATTTAATCCTCTTATTTTTGCTTGAGGATAGTGACCAAATCAAGTTCCTTTAAGATCATGAACTGAAGATAAATCTTTGTTTTGGTCCTTTATTATATGAATTTCAGTTGGATATTCTTTATGTTAAGCCCTTTTATTCCTTTAACATATTGGAAATTCATAGTTAATGGAGGCAGTATGGCATGGTGAAAGAAATAGTGGACTAAGAATTTGGAGCTCTATTGTTTGCTAATCTTATGATTGAACAAATAATTTAAATTTTCTGAGCCTCAGTTTACTTATTTGAAAATAATAAAACTGGCCTAGATAATATCTAAATCCCTTCCCTGATCTAAAATTCTCTGAGTTTATAAATTCAAAGTCAAGTTGGTCCAGAGAATAATTCTCTCTAAGGACATCACATGAAACATCATTTGTGTATTATCATCTTGTTCTCTTACCTTTAATTACTTCCTACACTAGGAAGTTTAAGATCCATGATTTAAAATCATTTTAAGGAAGATTGTCCATGCTAACTTTGAGTCAGAAAACCCACTCCTATCTATATGGTCTGTAGAGAACAGAGAACATTATATTCTGACGCTGAAACTAACAATATGAATCCAGAAAAGGCATCATGTCTTAAAACCTCAGTTTCCCCATCTATAAAATGGGAATAATAATACTTGTGCTCTCTATCTTTTAGCCCTGTTTTGAGTAATGTACTTTGTAAATCTTCAAACACTGATTGTAGGACATAAAATTGAGTTTTTATTATTATCATCTTCTAAAGGAAAAGTTTAATCTTTCAGTATATTGCAATTTGAAATTCATTGCTCTAGGGTCTGAAAATAGGATCTTCATTTATTAGTGAATAGTTTCCCTTCCATAACTACACATTATTATTCTTTGAAATACAAGAAAGAAGGGAAAGTGTTTTTTCCCTTTCTTTCAGAAGGGAATAGGTTACACTTAAAAACACTTCATATACATACATACTCACTTATGTCTATGCATATATATATGTATATGTATATACATATATATAATATGTATATATATACATATATATGTGTGTGCATGTGTGTGTTTGTGTGTGTGTTCTTTTTTGGGGGAGGTTGTTTAAATTATGTAGGAAATACTTTTAAAAGTGCAGTACTCTGAGACAATACTGACAATTTATTTTTGATATATTTGATTTTCCTCTGACTAAAAGTGTGTTTTATTTCTCAAAGGACATAAACCAGTGTTGACCTGCAGAATTCTGTGGCTGCCACTAATTAATTTTCCTTTCAGTAGGTTTGCCATTGCAGGCATGAGGTATCTTGTACTTTCCCAGTTGGAGAAGAGTCTGTCTCTCTTTCGCCTTCATATTTCTTCCTCCCCAAGGTTAGGTATCTTTATCTGAGACTTCATTTTCTGTACATGTACTAACCAGGCTAATAAGCTTAGATGCTATCTTGATAAACCTATTGGTTTCAATCAAGGATAAGGTGACCCAATTCAAGGAATAGTAGCATCTTCCTTATTAGAGAAAAATCCCCTGCAAGTAATAGAAAGAAAGAAAATACAACTTAGAAAACTTGGTTCTGTTGTTGCTTTAATATTTTTAAAGCATTTAGATTGTGCGAGTCATGGAATCCCCCTTCTTTCCTCTCTACATATTTGTAGCCTTATAACAGATCCCCAGGAATCAAGGTTGAGCATTGGAACCCAACGATAAAAACTGGAGAGAGAGATATTTAAGCTCAGAAATATGGGAATAGTACCTCAATCTAAAACATAAAGTCATAAATATAAACAGATAATGTGATACTGAGAGAATGGAGTAATTAGAAATTCAATGGTAATGGCAATAGATAAAAGAAGTCAAGTTTTATCTCAGCCACAAACTTTTTCTTCATAATGCAAAAAGTTTTTGGAGGTAGCAGACTTCAGTTTGAATTTCATTTCTTCCACTAATTACCTTTGTGACCTCGGTCAAACTATTTACCCTCTCTGAACTTTAATTTCCTCAACGTAAACGAGAGGTCCTTGGAAACTCTAATTTTATGATCCCATGACCTCTTACTTACCTATAACTCTTATTGGAGCAAAAAGATAATATGCAAGGTATCCCAAAAATCTTAGTGCAATTTTAAGCTTATAAAGTTTTAAACTACACTAAGACGAGAGAAATGATTTTTCTATCTTGTCTTCAATAACTAATTATTGAATTAGGAACAAGGATTCCCCCTTTTTATTTCCTCCTTTATAAATCAGTCCTCCAAGAAAGGAAACTATATCTTACTAAAGGGTACCATAGATAATGAAGCAATATCAATACTAAACATATATGCACCAAGTGGTATAGCATGGAAATTCCTAGAGGAAAAGTTCAGAGAAATGCAAGAATAGACAGCAAAACTATTCTCTCAGAACTAGATAAATCAAACCACAAAATAAGAAAGAAGTTAAGGAGGTAAACTAAATATTAGAAAAGTTAGGTATGATAGATCTTTGGAGGAAATTAAATGGAGACAGAAAGGAGTTTACTTTTTTCTCAGGGGTTCATGGAACTTATAATGTTAGGACATAAAAACCTCAAAACCAAATGCAGGAAGCCAGAAATAGTAAATGCATTTTTTAAAGATCATGATGCAATAAAAACTACATGCAATATAAGGCCAGGAGAAAACAGACCAAAAAGCAATTGGAAACTAAATAATCTCATCCTAAAGAATGAATGGGTGAAACAACAAATTACAGACACAATTACTAATTTCATCCGAGAATGACAATATTAAGACAACATACCCCCAATCAAATACCAAACTTGAAATCCTAAAAATAAAAGGAGAGATTAACAAAATTGAAAGTAAAAAACTATTGAATTAATAAATAAAACTAAAAGTTGGTTTTATAAAAAACCAATAAAATAGATAAACCTCTACTTATTTTGATTAGAAAAAGGAAAGAGGAAAATCAAATTGTTAGCCTCAAAAATGAAAAGGAAGAACTTTCCACCAATGAAGAGGAAATTAGAGCAATAATTAGGAGTTACTTTGCCCAATTTTATGCCAACAAATTTGATAACCTAAGTAAAATGGATGAATATCTACAAAAATATAGATTGCCCAGATTGACAGATGAGGAAATGAATTACTTAAATAGTCCCATTTTAGAAAAAAGAAATAGAACAAGTCATTAATCAGCTCCTTAAAAAAAATCCCCAGGACCAGATGGATTTACATGTGAATTCTACCAAACATTTAAAGAACAATTAACTCCAATACTATATAAACTATTTGGGGGAAAAAGGGAATGAAGGACTCCTACCAAATTCCTTTTATGACACAGACATGATACTGATACCTAAGCCAGGTAGAACAAAAACAGAGAAAGAAAATTATAGACCAATCTCCCTAATGAATATTGATGCAAAAATCTTAAATAAAATATTAGCAAAGATATTACAGAAAATCATCCCCAGAATAATATACCATGACCAAGTAGGATTTATACCAGGAATGCAGGGATGGTTCAATATTAGGAAAACTATTAGCATAATTGACTATGTCAATAACCAAATTAACAAAAAACATATGATTATCTCAATAGATGCAGAAAAAGCATTTGATAAAATTCAACATCCATTCCTATGAAAAACATTAGAGAATAGAGGAATAAATGGACTTTTCCTTAAAATAGTCAGTAGCATCTATTTAAAACCATCAGCTAGCATCATATGTAATGGTAATAAACTGGAACCATTCCCAATAAGATCAAGGTTGAAACAAGGGTGCCTACTATCACCATTACTATTCAATATTGTATTAGAAATGCTAGCTTTGGAATAAGAGAAGAAAAGGAGATTAAAAGAATTAGAGTAGGTCATGAGGAACCAAATTATCACTCTTTGCAGATGATATGATGGTATACTTAGAGAACCCTAGAGAATCAACTAAAAAAACTATTACAATTAATCCACAACTTTAGCAAAGTTGCAGGATAGAAAATAAATCCACATAAATCATCAGCATTTTTATTCATCACTAACAAAATCCAACAGCAAGAGATAGAAAGAGAAATTTCTTTTAAAATAACTTTTGATAGTATAAAATATTTGGGAATATACCTGCCAAGGGAAAGTCAGGATCTATATGAGCAAAACTACAAAACACTATCCACATAAATAAAGTCAGATCTAAACAACTGGAAAAATATCAAGTGCTCTTGGATAGGTCAAGTGAATATAATAAAGATGACAATACTGCATAAATTAATCTATTTACTTAGTGCTATACCAATCAAACTCCCAAGAAATTATTTTAATGACCTAGAAAAAATAACAACAAAATTCATCTGGAAGAACAAAAGGTCAAGAATTTCAAGGGAATTAATGAAAAAAAAAAAGCAAATGAAGGTGGCCTAGCTGTACCAGATCTAAAACTATATTATAAAGCAGTGGTCATCAAAAACATTTGGTACTGGCTAAAAAACAGAGTAGTTGATCAGTAGAATAGGTTAGGTTCACAGGACAAAATAGTCAATGACTAGTAATCTAGTGTTTGATAAACCCAAAGACCCCAGCTTTTGGGATAAAAACTCACTATTTGACAAAAACTGCTGGGAAAATTGGAAATTAGTATGGAAGAAACTAAGCATTGACTGACACCTAACATGATATATATATATATATATATATATATATATATGTATATACCAAGATA
>JAJPUD010000945.1:277052-315236 GCA_023553655.1 Myrmecobius fasciatus
AAAAAATCCCCAGGACCAGATGGATTTACATGTGAATTCTACCAAACATTTAAAGAACAATTAACTCCAATACTATATAAACTATTTGGGGGAAAAAGGGAATGAAGGACTCCTACCAAATTCCTTTTATGACACAGACATGATACTGATACCTAAGCCAGGTAGAACAAAAACAGAGAAAGAAAATTATAGACCAATCTCCCTAATGAATATTGATGCAAAAATCTTAAATAAAATATTAGCAAAGATATTACAGAAAATCATCCCCAGAATAATATACCATGACCAAGTAGGATTTATACCAGGAATGCAGGGATGGTTCAATATTAGGAAAACTATTAGCATAATTGACTATGTCAATAACCAAATTAACAAAAAACATATGATTATCTCAATAGATGCAGAAAAAGCATTTGATAAAATTCAACATCCATTCCTATGAAAAACATTAGAGAATAGAGGAATAAATGGACTTTTCCTTAAAATAGTCAGTAGCATCTATTTAAAACCATCAGCTAGCATCATATGTAATGGTAATAAACTGGAACCATTCCCAATAAGATCAAGGTTGAAACAAGGGTGCCTACTATCACCATTACTATTCAATATTGTATTAGAAATGCTAGCTTTGGAATAAGAGAAGAAAAGGAGATTAAAAGAATTAGAGTAGGTCATGAGGAACCAAATTATCACTCTTTGCAGATGATATGATGGTATACTTAGAGAACCCTAGAGAATCAACTAAAAAAACTATTACAATTAATCCATAACTTTAGCAAAGTTGCAGGATAGAAAATAAATCCACATAAATCATCAGCATTTTTATTCATCACTAACAAAATCCAACAGCAAGAGATAGAAAGAGAAATTTCTTTTAAAATAACTTTTGATAGTATAAAATATTTGGGAATATACATGCCAAGGGAAAGTCAGGATCTATATGAGCAAAACTACAAAACACTATCCACACAAATAAAGTCAGATCTAAACAACTGGAAAAATATCAAGTGCTCTTGGATAGGTCAAGTGAATATAATAAAGATGACAATACTGCATAAATTAATCTATTTACTTAGTGCTATACCAATCAAACTCCCAAGAAATTATTTTAATGACCTAGAAAAAATAACAACAAAATTCATCTGGAAGAACAAAAGGTCAAGAATTTCAAGGGAATTAATGAAAAAAAAAAGCAAATGAAGGTGGCCTAGCTGTACCAGATCTAAAACTATATTATAAAGCAGTGGTCATCAAAAACATTTGGTACTGGCTAAAAAACAGAGTAGTTGATCAGTAGAATAGGTTAGGTTCACAGGACAAAATAGTCAATGACTAGTAATCTAGTGTTTGATAAACCCAAAGACCCCAGCTTTTGGGATAAAAACTCACTATTTGACAAAAACTGCTGGGAAAATTGGAAATTAGTATGGAAGAAACTAAGCATTGACTGACACCTAACATGATATATATATATATATATATATATATATATATGTATATACCAAGATAAGGTCGAAATGGATTCATGATCTAGACGTAAAGAATGACATTATAAACAAATTAGAAGAATGTAGGATGGTTTATCTCTCAGATTTATGGAGGAGGAAGGAATTTGTGACCAAACAAGAACTGGAATTCATAACTGAACACCAGATAATTTTGATTATATTAAGTTAAAAAGTTTTTGTATAAACAAAACTATTGCAGGCAAGATTAGGAGGGAAGCAATAAATTGGGAAATCATTTTTACATTTAAGGATTCTGATAAAGGCCTCATTTCTAAAATATATAGAGAATTGTTTCATATTTGTAAGAATTCAAGCCATTCTCCAATGGATAAATGATCAGAGGATATGAGCAGCTGATTTTCAGATGAAGAAATTGAAACTATTTCTAGTCATGTGAAAAGGTGCTTCAAATCACTATTGATCAGAGAAATGTAAATTAAGACAACTCTGAGATACCACTACACACTGTTAGATTGGCTAAGATGACAGGAAAAGAAAATGATGAATGCTGGAGGGGATGTGGGAAAACTGGGACACTGATACATTGTTGGTGGAACTGTGAACAGATCCAACCATTCTGGAGAGCAATCTCGAACTATTCTCAAAGAGTTATCAAACTGTGCATACCCATTGACCCAGCAGTGTTTCTACTAGGCCTATATCCCAAAGAGATCTTAAAGGAAGGAAAGGGCCCCACATGTGCAAAAATGTTTGTGGCAGCCCTTTTTGTAGTGCCTAGAAACTGGAAACTGAATGGATGCCCATTGATTGGAGAATGGCTGAATAAATTATGTTATATGAATGTTATGGAATATTATTGTTCTGTAAGAAATGACCAACAAGATGATTTCAGAGAGGCTTGAGAGACCCACATGAACTGATACTAAGTGAAATGAGCAGAATCAGGAGATTATTATATACAGCAACAAGACTATATGATGATCAATTCTGATGAACATGGTTCTCTTCAACAATGAGGTGATTCAAACCAGTTCCTATTGTTCAGTAATGAAGATAGTCATATGCATCCAGAGAGAGGCCTTGTGGGAACTGAGTGTGGGCTACAACATAGTATTTTAATGCTTTCTGTTGATGTTTGCTTGCATTTTGTTTTCCTTCTTAAGTTGTTTTTTTTTTCTCTTTCTAGATCCGATTTTTCTTGTGCAGCAAGATAATTGTATAGATATGTATACATATATTGGATTTATCATATATTTTTAACATATTCAACATGTATTAGACTACTTGCCATCTAGGGGTGGGGGTGGGGGGAAGGAGGGGAAAAATTTGAACAAAAATTTTTGCAAAGGTCAATGTAGAAAAATTAATCATATGTTCTGTAAATCAAAAGCTTTAATTTTTTAAAAAAGAAATCAGTCCTCATTGGTTACCCAGGCAACCTGGGTAATCTGAATCTGAAATTCAAGATTGATACTGAGGAGAAATCAGAGCTATTCAAAATGTAAAGTCAGGTAAATTGATGGATTCTAGCCCATTGTGTATCTGGGGATATGTGAATTATCCTTTTTGTCAGAGAAGTAATGTATAGATACAGATAATTTTTTTTTGACCAAAGTGGAATTATCAGTGAAATGTGCTCCAGACTCTCAGTAGCATAGGCCCACCTCTCATTATAATACCTATTCTATCATTAATTGTTAACTAATCAGAGTTGATTTCCACCCTCAGGAACACAAACTCTGCCAAGGGTTGTAAGCATTGAGTTCCATGTGGGTTCTTTAGTCTAAGAGAGATAAACAAATGACCATCCTTTTATTAATTTTATGTTAATATTATTAATAAATGATTAATTACTCACAAACTATGTCTCTCAAACTGTGTCAGAAACTTTTGGAACACCATGCATATGCATGAATTTTGTGAATTCCAAAGAGGTATCTAAATGTCACATTATTATTAAAGATATGGCCAAAATTTATATGAGATACTGGGTAGAAAGCTGCTTTGGAGTCAGTAAGAGGTGAGTTCAAGACTTTCATCTGACACAGGCTATCTATGTGACATTAAGCAAGAATTTAATCTCTCTCTAGCTTTATAATTTGCAAAGTAGGTGACAATTTGTATTTGTTGATATAGTTTCTATAAGGAGTAATTCATAAGTTTGTCCAAAAATTGTTCTTAGTATTGTCTTACTATGAATTTATTAGATTGTAAATTCCTTGAAGGAACAGACCTTATTTTATTTATGTTTTTATCTCTTTCAGAACTCAGCACTTAGCATTGCATATAATGAGCTTGATTAATATTTGCTGGATGAATATTATTTCTCAATTCTCATTTTAGCATCAATTTCATTCATTGTGTATGATGTTTTATTTGTTCCATAGGAGTTTGTACATTTTTTTTCTCTAATAAGAAATAAATTAATGTGGCAAACAACTTACTAGGTCAACATGTAGGGAAAGCAGGTTCTTTTCCTGCATCTGCCACTAACTTTATGATTGTGAGCCAGTCTCTTATGCTTTTTTTGCCTCAATTTCTTCATCTAAATACGTTGATGTTGGATTAGATGATTTCTAAGGTGATGTTAAGGGGTAACCTTTGCTAATTCTGTATGATTATGAGCTTCTTGAGGACAGAGACTAAATCTAATACTTCTGCATCTTCTACAAGAATAAAAATACTGCTTAGCACAGAGGAATTACATATTACTATTTGCTGAATTGGATTGAATAGTCAAATTAATAAGAATTGGATTGAATCAAATGAATGAGAATCCATGTCAAATTATTCAGGGAAGTTAACAAGAATCCACGGCTACAGTCACAAATCAGAAGGGCAGTGCTTTTCAAAATATTCTGGTCATGATATATTATTTTTTTTAAACCTATTTGTATCTTCTATAAATTGAAGTGAGCAGAACATTGTATACAGTAACAGCAACACTATACAGTGATCAACTATAATTGATTTGATTTTTCTCAGCAATAGAAAGATCTAAGACAGTTCCAAAAGACTCATGATAGAAAATTCTATCCACATCCAGAGAAATAATTAATGGAGTCTGTATGAAGATCAAGGCATACCATTTTCCCTTTATTTTTGTTTTATTTCTTTTGTAATATATACATACATAGATGTACCCATCAAATTGTCTACTGTTTCACAACATGACTAATGTGGAAATAGGTTTTATATAATTGCATATGTATAACCTATGTCAAATTGCTTACTGTCTTAGGGAGGTAATTAGAGAAAATTTGGAATTAAAAATTTTTATTTAATATTTTATTTTTTCTAGTTACATGTAAAATTAGTTTTAACATTTGTTTTTAAAATTTTGAGTTCCAAATTCTCTCCCTTCCTCTCCCCCCACCCCATTGATAAGGTACATGTAAGGTTATGCAAAACATTTCCAAAAAAGTATTGTTGTAAAAGAAAACATAAATCTCCTCCCACCCCACCTTAAAAATCATCAAGAAAAATGAAGTTTAAAAAAAGTGTGTTTTAATGAGTATTCAGATACAATTAGTTCATTCTCTGGTATGGATAGAATTTTTTCATTGTAAGTCCTTCAGAGTAGTTTTGGAGCTTTGCCTTATTGAGAATAGTAAAATCAGTCACAGGTGATCATCCCACAACATTACTATTACTTTATACATAGTAAATAAAACTTTACATGAGTTCATGGAGGTCTTTCAAGATTTTTCTGAGAGCATCCTTTTTAGTAAATATTTATCATAGTTGGGACAAAATGTGAGCCAGTTTTTCTTTCATTCTTTCTTAATTTTCCTCTACTCACTTTACTCAATATCACACCTAACAATATTGCTGTAAGCTTTTAACATGATAGCTTTAATTGATTAGAACTTTGAGCATGCTGAACTTAATTGATTAGAATTTTAAGTATTATCTCTCAGCACTAAATTCATTAATAAGAGAGTCTTGAAGATGAAAAAGCCTTTGTAGTCCAAAGGAATATATTAATTGATGTATTTTGTTTTCATATAATTTTAATTTCTGAACATATTCCTTTCATGATCTGATAAAGAGTCTTTTCTTGGAGGGATTTGGTTGGTAGTACAATAGATATAGTTCTGCATCAGGAAGACCTGACTTCAAATCTGGTCTCAAACACTTACTAGCTGTGCTACTCTGAGTTAAATCATTTAATCTCTGTCCTTCTCAGTAACCTCAAGTGTAAAAGTGTGGGTGTGGGTTAATAATATCTATTTGTCAAAATTGTTGTGAGAATTTTAGAGATAAATTTTGTGAAAAATATTTAGCACAATGCTTAGCACATAGTAGGTGTATATATATATATATATATCTCCGTTCAATTCCTTTGTAATTTTAAAAAGAAAGAGAAAAGCAATATGTCAAAAAAGAATCAATATCTTACTTGTACCTAAAACTGTATGCAGCATTCCCTATCCAAAGGTTCCATATCCATATGTCTGCAATGAAAAAAAGGAAGGAAGTATATTTTCTTGACTTCTCAAAGAAATGAATTCTAATGCCATTTAAGTGGTAGGGAAGTTATTTTAAAGTGGGTTGTCCCTGGTCAGTTGCCTTCTAATTATACCATGTAAACAGCCACCAGTTTTGCTTACATAAAGGGCCAGATATTAATGAGGGAAGTTTTCCCCCAGATAAACCCTAGTTTCTACAAATTTGCAGGGGAAATTCACTATGACTTCTTAAGATCTCTTCATACCTCTGGAAACCAACCACATATTGCAGTTTGACAAGGTAATAGAAGAAAAAACATTTATATGAAATTAAATGTCTTTATCCATTGTCATCCATGACTTTTATGACTGATCCAGTTTTTTATGGGAGAAGGCATTAATTATCCTACAAATGATCTTATGATTCTTAGTTTTTCCTCATCAAATCTTTCTTTTCTTTTTTCTTTTCCTTTGAGATGTCTCTAAGAATTTCTTTTTAACTAGCAAATAACAAAAGGTTGTTTATTTGCTTTGTGTTTTTTTCCAGTTTAATCTAATAAATTGAAAATGGCAATACTTTGCATTATGAAGTGAATGAAGTCATAAAAATGAATGGCAAGGCAGTTTTGGATGTTGTTTAAAACACTCTTTCCATAAATAAATTTTCTAGCTTGAAAAATTCTGTCTTTCCCAACTACAATCAGTGCCATCGGTGGTACTGAATCTCAAGGCAATTATAAGAAGCAACAACCAGCACAAATGGAAAAAGATAATGCTGACCTCAGTTATGATTCTCACTGGCTTGCAATGCTGATTTCTTTCAGGCTAAGTTTCACTCTCTTGGGGTCTTAAATTGATGAACTATTTTACCCTGAGTTAGAGATAATTTTCCCTCCCTTTCCTCATCTATCTCGAAGCACTTTATTAATTCATCTATTATACAATTCATCTATTATATACAATACTATTTTATATCATACTTATTTCTATATATATCTATTTTTTCCAACTTGTGAGTTCTATCAGGACAGAAAAGTAATGACACTGGGGCTTTGCATATCATCTACAAAATATTCCTTCATTTGTTTGCTTATTTTTTGTTTTGGCTCTTACTTGTGAGTTCATTGATATGGATGTTCTTCTGCTATGGAAGCTCCCTTCTCTACTGATGAAGTTCTGCAGCACAGAAACAGTCTTTAAGTAATTATGTAGGAACTCTGAGAGGTTATTTCATTAATATAGAAAATTATTGATGAGGAAATTCTCTCTTCTAACAGAGTACAACTATTCTGCATTTTAGACTTGGACAGTTGTCCAGGATATTGAGAGGTTAAATGGTCCTATATTCAACCTGTGACAGAAGAGAAACTGGAATCCAGGTCTTTCTGATTCCAATACTGAAACTCTATTTACTACCCCATGTTGTCTCTCTAGCAGATTTTTTTAAAATAAATATTGAATTAGGATTGCTCCTAATGGTGAGTATGGCTACTTATGCCAACCCAAACTGTATTTGCCAAAGCATTGCACTTTTATACTTTTAAAGATCCAACAGATAGTCTAGGTTCACCGGTACACTTGAATGAACTTTGCATGAGTAGAAATCAATTCTGATTGGCTTCTGGGCCCATCACAAATAAAATTATGAAATAGGGAGAATTTCTCTTGAGGATACTCTTATTACCCCTTCTTGTAACCTTTCCCCAATTTTAATACCTTTATTCCCAATCTCAATTACTCAATTTGATTCAATTCAATTACACAAAAAATTTTGTTATGTGTCTAACACATTAGGTGCCAAAGATATAGAGATCAATGAGACATAGTCATTTCCTACAAGGACTTTATTATGGAGTAATTACTCACATTTATAGAGCAATTTGAGGCTTACAAATCACTACCTTGATGATAGTGTTTATGAGATAAGTAGTATAAGTATTACCTCCATTTTGAAGATGAGGACATTTTGGCTTAGAGAATGTTATTGATTTCTTAGTCATATAAGTAGTAAATAGACAGAAAGAAATAAATGTGTATAAGTGTCTACTTGTATTAGGCACTTGACACACATTATTTTATTTCATCCTCACAAGAATCTGGGGAAGTAGGTGCCATTATTATCCTAATTTTATAGTTGAGGACCTAGAGGCAGAGATTTAGGGAGTTGAGTGGTACTTAGATCTTCCTGACTCCAGACTCAGCACTCTATTTACTGAATCATAAGCCAGCTGTGGAAGAGTCTAGATTTAAAATCCAGATCTTTTGAATCTGAGTCCATTGTTAACTGTTTTTTTTTTCTTCCTACAGAAGGCTCTTTCTGATAGGCAAGATAATATATACATGACCAATTATAATGCTGAAAAGATCATGGTAAGTATATGGAGGGAGGCATCCATTCCGACACAGTGGATAGAGTTGGTCAGGAACCATGAAAGCCTTTATTGATTATGTGACCCTGATTAAGTCATTTAATCTCTTTATGTCTCAGGTCACTCTCCAAGATCATATATTGCAGAGAAGGTGCTACTCTGCACTGGTAAAGACATTTCTTCAGGAGGAATTATTTTTATCTGTGAAATCTGGCTCAAAAAAGATATTAGAGGTACAGACAATGTGCTAAGCTAAATCAAAGCAAAAAAAGCTTGCATCTAAATGAAGGGGGAATCTAAATTTTCTTGGAAGATAGTTTTGGACCTGGATTTTAAAAGATAGATAGGATTTTAATAGATAAAACTAAGGATAAGAGCACTTCGGATGTCCCAAATGATTTTCACTGGCTGTCCATAACATTTTAGTATAAGAACAAAAATAATAATAGTGATTTTCATAGTTCTTTAAAGTATATAAAGCACTTTCCTTTCAACAAGTAGTGTATTTTTTAATATTTCCCTTTAAGGGTTAAAGCATATTATTATCTTCATTTCAGGGATGATGAAATGCAATCTCAGTGACATGGTGAAGATTACAAAGTTCTAGCTAAGGATCAGAACTTAGATTTGAACCCAGGTCTTCTTAATTTGAAATTTGCTGCTTTCCTTACTTTATCAATTTGACTGACTCATCTGGGCAAGGCTTTCTCTTTTAGCCACTGGTAATTACATAGATATGAAAAGCCATTGACTCTCATATAAAGGAGGGAAGAAGTAGCATGGAAGCATTAGTTCACAATTTTGGCACATGAGAATTTGAATAAATGTGGGATTTGGCTGGGAAATTGCCAGTGTTGCTAGATTGGCCAAACTTATTCTGCAGCAGTAGAATGAAATGCAATGTAAGGATAAAGGAGGGCTGGAAGGTATTTCTAATGAAAGGCAGACAATAAGCTTATTATAGTCCTTAAGGGACCTTGTATTTCATTATTAATGTACACATTTTCTGTGGTTTCTCTAAGCTCAATGATATTGCTCAAGGTCTTGTCTTCCCAGGGGACTGGCCATTGAAGTGCTGCTTGTCTTTTCTGTCTAAAGTGGATGGAGATGCCAAGAAGGTATGTGGTTTGGAAGTAAGAGTAAGAATGCTTGGAATTAGTCAATTATGAGAGATACTTCTGGACTCAGCTTTCTGTCACTGGTATCTCTGAAATTTCCGAGTAAGATTTCTCCCTTTCCCTGAGCAAGTGACCATTACAATAACTATTACATCACAACCTTAGATAGTTTTTTATTCTCCTCAGAATTTACATTTCTTTCATTAAGACATTTAGCATTTATTAAGTGCTTACTATATGTCAATTACCTGTTTTAAACCCTAGAAATTCAAAGAAAAGTAAAAGTTTCTGCTCCCAAGGACCTCACAGTTTACTTCATAGAACATTCAGACAGCTTTGCACAGAAAAGATTGTTGCTGTTGAACCATTTCAGTTGTTTCTGACTCTTTGTGATGTGATTTTGAGTTTTCTTGGCAAGGCTGCTAGAATGATTTGATATATTTTTTCTCCAACGATGAGGAAATTGAGACAAACAAGGTTAAGTGAGTTGTTCAGGATCACACAGTAAGTGTCTGAGGCCAGATTTGAACTCAGGAAGATGACTCTTCCTGACTTCAGGCTGGGCAATCCTGTGTCCTGAGTCCTGAGTCACTATCGTGACACCTAACTATCCTCCAAAACAAGATATGAAAACAATAAATTGCAGATTGTCAATAAAGTGAAGATATTAGCATCAAGGAGGATCAGAAAAAGCTTTTAGTAGAAGATGGAATATTAGCTCAAAATTCAAGGAATCCAGGGAAGCTAGAAGGAGGAGTTCCACTTCTAGTATCCTTTTCATATGCTTTGTTTCTCAAATTTCCATCTTAGAATGAAGAAAGGGTGGGAGGGGATTTTTCTCTCACCCATACTTTTGTGTTTGGATCTGTACTTAGAGGAATTTTGTGCATTCTTCTGCTCCTTCCCTCCCCCCCCTTTTTTGAGCATATTTAGATTTGTGAACCTGAAGTAAAAAATTTTCAGTCTTGGAAGTAACTTCTTTAAGAGTAGTTATAATATTGAAAATTTCTGAGTTTAGGAGATGAGCATCAATCATCAAGGAGGAAAAAGCATTTGCTGAAGAGCATGAGAAGATGAATTTCAACAAGACAGAGAACTAAAGCTATGCTACAAGTGGTCATAGGATCTAGATCTTGCAAATATTCCATGATATTGCTCTGCATTGCAGAGATAATAAAGAGTATGTACTACATACTGTAAAATGTTTTATATTGTGAGGCAGTCTAATGCATTAAATAGACTTCTTGTTCAATTATTTCATTCATGTCTGACTCTGTGATGCCATTTGGGTTTTCTTGGGAAAGATAGAGTGATTTGGCATTTCCTTCTTCAGCTTATTTTATATATAAGGAAATGGAGGCAAGCAATGTTAAGTGACTTCCCTACAGTCACATAGCTAGTTAGTGTTTGTGGACAGATTTGAACTCAGGAAGATGAATGTTCTTTTTTTTTTTAAATAAAGCTTTTTATTTTCAAAACATATGCATGGATAATTTGATAACATTGACATTTGCATAACCTTGTGTTTTAGATTTTTTTCCTCCTTCCCCCCACTCCCTTCCCTAGATGGCAAGCAATTCAATATATGTTAAACATGTTAAAATATATGTTAAATCCAATATGTATAAACATATTTATACAATTCTCTTGCTGCACAAGAGAAATCAGATCAAAAAAAGAAAGTAAATGAGTAAGAATATAAAATGCAAGTGAACAATAACAAAAAAAGTGAGAATGTTATGTTGTGATCCACATTCAGTTCCTACAGTACTCTCTCCGGGTGTAGATGGCTCTCTTCTTTACAAGATCATTGGAATTGACATCAATCATCTCATTGTTGGAAAGAGTCACATTCATCAGAATTGATCATCATATAATATTGATGTTGTCCTGTAGGATGATCTCCTGGTTCTACTCATTCATTTAGCATCAATTCATGTAAGTCTCTCCAAGCATTTCTGAAATCATTCTCCTGATCATTTCTTATAAAACAATAATATTCTCCAACTGATGGGCATTCACTCAGTTTCCAGTTTCTTGCCACTATGAAAAGGGCTGTCAGAAACATTTTTGTACATGTGGGTCCCTTTCCTTCCTTTAAGATCTCTTTGAGATATAGGCCCAATAGAAACACTGCTGGGTCAAAGGGTATGCACAGTTTGATAACTTTTTGAGCATTGTTCCAAATTGCTCTCCAGAATGGCTGGATCTGTTCACAGTTCCACCAACAATGTATTAGTGTCCCAATTTTCTCACATCCCCTCCAGCATTTGTCATTATCTTTTCCTGTCATCTTAGCCTAGCTAAGAGATGTGCAGTGATATCACAGAATTGTCTTAATTTGCATTTTTCTAATTAATAGTGATTTAGAGCACTTTCTCATATGATTAGAAATAGTTTAATTTATTTATCTGAAAATTTTCTGTTCATATCCTTTGACCATGTATCAATTTGAGAATGACTTGGATTCTTATACATTTGAGTAAATTCTCTATATATTTTAGAAATGAGGTCTTTATCAGAACTCTTAAATGTAAAAATGTTTTCGCAATTTATTGCTTCCTTCCTAATCTGTTGTCTGCATTAGTTTTGGTGTATACAGAAACTTTATAACTTAATATAATCAGAATTATCTATCTGGTATTCACTTATGAGTTCCAGTTCTCCTTTGGACACAAATTCTTTCCTTTTCCATATATCTGAGAGGTAAACTATCCTATATTCTTCTAATTTGCTTATTATATCACTTTTTATATCTAAATCATGAACCCATTTAAATCTCATCTTGATTTGTGGTATTAGGTGTGGGTAAGCCCTAATTTCTTCCATACTAGTTTCCAACTGTCCAGCATTTTTCCCCAAATAGTGAGTTCTTATCCCAAAAGTTAGAATCTTTGGGTTTGTCAAACACTAGATTGTTATAGTTATTGCCTATTTTGTCCTGATTTGCTGTGGTTAAGATCCTCTCACTACCTTTCCAAGAGACTATCTGGCCTGGGCTGAACACCCTGTTCATTCCAGTGAAACTGACATTTTTTGAAGTTTTTTCCAGTCTATCTTGAGCTGGAGAGTGCTTTCTTTCCATCAGAGTCTGTTCAGAGACTTGGTTTCAAGATCAAAATGAGTACATGACTTGGGCATAAAGGATCATAGCAATAAACAAATTAGGAGAGCAAAGGTAATTTATCTCTCAGATCTTTGGAAAAGGGAGGTACTTATGACCAAAGAAGAACTAGAGAAAATTATGAAAGACAAAATGGACAAGTTTGATCAAATTAAATTAAAAAAATTTTGTACCAACAAAACCAACATAAGCAATATTAAAAGGGAAGTACAAAGCTGGGAAAAAATCTTTACAGCCAGTATTTCTGATAAAGCTCTCATTTCTAAAATATATAAAGAACTTTGTTAAATTTATAAGAATACAAGTCATTCTCTAATTGATAAATGGACAAAGGATATGAAGTCAATTTTCAGATGACAAAATTAAAGTCATCTATACTTGTATGAAAACATGCTCTACATCACTATTGATTAGAGAAATGCAAATTAAAACAACTCTGAAGTACCACCCACACCTTTCAGATTGGCTAAGATGACAGGAATTAATGTTGCAGGGATTGTGGGAAACTAGGACACTAAAGCATTGTTGTTGGAGTTGTGAAATGATCCAACCATTCTGGAGAGCAATTTGGAACTATACCCAAAGGGCTCTCAAACAGTACATACCTTGACCCAGGAGTATCATTACCGTATTCCAAGGAAATCCTAAAGGAGGGGAAAAGGAGCCACATGTGCAAAAATATTTGTAGCAGCTCTTTCTGTGGTAACAAAGAATTAGAAAACAAGTAGATGCCCATCACTTGGGGAATGACTGAACAAATTGTGCTATATGAAGATAATGGAATATTTCTATAAAAAGTGATAAACAAGCTGATTTTAGAAAAGCTTAGAGAGATTTACATGAACTGATGTTGAGTGATACAAGCAGAATCAAGAATACATTATACACAATAAAAGCAGTGTTGATCTCTCACTGATCCAAAGCAACCTCAATACTCTTTGGACAGAAAAAGCCATATGTATCCAGAAAAAGAACTATGGAGACTGAATGTAAATCAACACATGCTATGTTCACTTTTTTCCATTTTTTCTCTCTCCCATAGTTTTTCTCTTTTGCTCTGATTTTTCTCTTCCAACATGATTCCTAAAGCAATGTGTATTAAAAATAAATAAATTTAATAAAACAGAACTGCATGGAAACATAGAAAACTTCACTTTTAGGAGTAAAGAGAACTATAAAAAGATAAACATAAATAAATGATCTTAAGAACTAAACAAATACAAACTATTTGCACTCAAATATGGGGAAATAATATGTGTCCCCTCTGAACATTATTATCCTTGAGAGTTCTAGAAGCAATCTAGAAAAAAAGTTTAGATCTTGGTGATTTTAAAAGGAGAGTTCAAAGAGAAGGGAAGAGTGTGTGGAACAGGACCCCTTATCCAAATTAAAATCAAAGACTCTTAAAGTAAAAAGAAAAAAGGATTTATTGTAATCTCATGAAAAAGGGCAGATCCCAACAACAGCGTCCTCAGAATAGAAATGCAAAGCACAAACTACAAAACACAGGATCATATAGACCCTAATGGGAAGTCCCCACACCCTTCTGATCTTTATTTTTCTCCATTGGTTGGAAGTCCAGGCGTACATAAATCTACCCAGAGACTAAAAATTGACCGAGAGATAAAGAATATTAGCCAATGACACACTTTTTTATTATATTAGGAATTTAATGTTAATTAAGGAGAAAAGGGCAGGGGGAATTGGAGGGAAATAGATGTTTAACTATGATAAGCTAACATCTGCAGCTTTTGACTGTAGCACAACTTGTTATTGCAAAATTTTACATTATAATTAGGGTATAGGTTGAGGCCACATTCTTATAAGAGGTCTTCACTCAGTTTGTCCCGTTCAAGAGAAATATCTTAAAGAATCAAAGTCTGCAAATAGGCATTTATACAAAGAAAGAAGAGGGATGGGAGAGAGTGGCTGACACTTGAATTTCATTCTCATCTGAATTCATTAAATGAGGGAAGATTATATACACATACACACATTGGGTACAGAAATACATTTCCTTCTATTTGGAAACAGGAGGAAAAGGGGAGAAAGCAAAAGAGGAGGGTAGATTAAGGAAGGGATTAGTTCTAAGCAAAGCAAAGTCTAAAGTCTAACAGACTGACAAAAATATTAATAGATGTTTTTGCAGTGACAAAGAATGGGAATAAGAAAAGAATGCCCATCAATTTGGGGATATTTGAACAAATTAGCACATCTATGTGTTCATACCCACATGTGTATGTATATTTATGTAGTCATATAAGATGAAATACAAATTTGCTGCATGAAATGATGATGGGAATGTTTTGAGCTTCTTGGGATGACATTATAAATCAATGAATAGTAAAGTGAGTATAACCAGAAAAATTTATGACAATAATAATGTAAAGATAATTATGAAAGTATTAGGAACTCTGATAAAAGCAATGACTATAATTCCAGAGAATTTTTACCTATTCTAAAAGAGAGATAAAAGATTAAGATTGTAGTTTGAGACATATATACATATATAAGACTGCATTTATATTATATATATGTGTGTATTTTGGGGGACATGGCCAATGGGAAAAGTCATTTTGCTTATTTATAGCAGTAGTTTTGTTTTTCTTTCATCTTCAGTTGGGGAGGTGGTTGGGTTGAGATGTAGAGAAGGCAAATTTTTTTGATTGATAAAATGTAATTTAAAAAAGAAAAAATGCACACTCTTTAGTTTGGCATAAAGTCTTTTACAATCTGATTCTAATATATCTGTCTAAACTGATTTCATAATACACGCACTCTATGTTCCACCAAAATTGGCCTATTTGCTATTATCCATCTATGGCATTCCAAATCCTGTCTCCATACTTTTGTAAATGCTGTATCAAATTGTATTAAATGTTCTTCTTTGACCTCTTGTTAATTGTTAGAATCTGTTTTCCTTCTAAAATCCTTATGGATTTAATCTGTTGTTAGTAACATAAAATCTTTGCCCTTTGATTTGGAGAAAGTTTAATTCTACAAATACTTTTGATATAGTGCACACCATCCTCATACCCTACCATTTTGTTGGCCTTGTATGGGGAATGTCTCACTGTACCCAGTATCTTATCAGTATTATCAGAATCTAGATTGAAATCCAGGCCTTTTAATTTTTTCTATACCGCATTCTTTTTTCACTAGAGAAATTCCTGAAAGTACATAAGACTTTTAAAAATATTTTTCCTGAAATGTATGTTGTATGATATCGACTAAAACTTGCTGCAAGAGAGAATCCCAATAATAATTGTCCTTTAGTATCATGACATCTTTGATGTTGTTAAACTCCATAAGCTGTAACTTGATTTTTCTTTGTTTTAATCTTTATTCTTTACTGGATTTAGTTGGAATGTTTTTGTTGAAGGTGAAAATCTCACTTCTGAGCAGGTCAGAGTTTATTTTAAAAAATAATCCTTGATGTAGAAAATCAGAAAGAGGACTTAGCATTTGTTCCCACTCTCAGGAGCAGGTCTAGTCTCAG
Organism: Myrmecobius fasciatus; assembly: GCA_023553655.1. Taxonomy (NCBI): domain Eukaryota; kingdom Metazoa; phylum Chordata; class Mammalia; order Dasyuromorphia; family Myrmecobiidae; genus Myrmecobius; species Myrmecobius fasciatus. Next base: position 293,083 of record JAJPUD010000945.1, read on the forward strand.
GGGACAGTCAGGAGAGGTACAGAAAAAGCCAGTAGAAACTCAAGGCAGTTTCAGAAGTAGTTTTGAAGTCAGATATTCCCACTTCACTTCTCCCCATCCCAACCCCTAAGGATAAAATGTTGTATGTAACTGGAATAATCTAGTTTTAAAGGAAGTTGCTTGAATGGAAGAGAATTTCAGGTGTAACTTCTTAGATAATTAAAAAAAAATAGATTGAAAAAGTGAGCTCAAGACCCGGGCTAAGGGAGATTAGAGTTTTCCTTGTTAAGTAGATGTGGTATTTAAAAAACATCAAGAACCCAAAGGCACAAAAGAAAATTCAACATGAGATAAAGGCAGAAGAAACAAATAAGGAACTTGCCATTAATATCTATAGACTGTCTCAGGCCAATCTTTGATTTATTTTTGCACTTAAAAAGCAATCTAAATTCATACAGCTGTTTTCTTGTAGACATTTTTTAATGTTGAATGGCAATGTGTTAACTGAGGGGAAAAACTGATTTTTGAGGGGGCAGAATATTTTATGCTGAAGTGAGGGCTGGCAATTTGGAAAGAGAAGTAGCATTTAGTAAATAATGAATCCCAGGGATGTAAGTATTAACATGGGGAATTAAATAAAAACATACCACTTTGTGTTTTCCCCTTATAGCTATCTAATTCCTTTGTGATCCTATAGATCATTGAATTGTGAGCATCAAAGAAGCTTGTCACTTGTTGAAGGTTCTGTCTGGTCAGGTTTTCACAGCCAAAAAGAAAGCAAGAGGTTAAAGCACTTTCTGAGATAATTAAAAAAGAAATGGGAGGGGAAAAAACTGACCCACTTTAACCTGAATTATCAGAATGTTTCAGTAGATGGTATTTTTTCTTAATTTTGTTTAGAGAACGGATGAGGCACAGAATATGGTTGTTGTTGTTGTTTTTTCTTCATTCTGAAAGAGGACCATGACATCATGGAGGTGATGACATGCCATGCAAGTGAATTGAAGTTAAGCAAGGACACCTGCCTCACCTACTCCACCAGAGCCATCTGTGTCCAGTATCCAGATATAAATCAAAACAACTGGAGATGGCCTTCAATGCAAAGGGAGATCTTGGTTTTTTTTTTTTTTTGCTTTTTGCTGAGGCAATTGAGGTTAAGTGACTTGCCCAGGGTCACACAGCTAGGGAATGTGAAGTGTCTGAGACCAGATTTGAACTCCTGACTTCAGGGCTGGTGCTCTATCCATTGCACCACCTAGCTGCCCCATTTTTTTTTTTAAGGTAAGATCTTCAACAAGTCTCTCTGACTGAAGCTACACTTATTCAGTGATTAAGGCAAGGTAGCAATTGAGGCAAAGAATGGCTTCTTTCACCTATTAAAAAATCACAAGCACATAGCTAAAAAAATAAATAAATTTGGGAGGGAATGGACTTCTGGGTTTCTGGGCCAAAATATAAATGATTGTTATTGATTGTTATTTACATTCACTGTGAGTGAATCAGAATCCAAATCATGACTAATTGGGGTTTGGGGTGGGACCTATTGTTGGCCAAAAATGATACCTGAATGGTTTTGGTTTAAGGAAAGGTCTTTTTTTTTTTTTTAATAAAGCTTTTTATTTACAAAACATATGTGATTTTTCTACATTGACCTTTGCAAAAACTTTTTTTTTCCCAAGCTTTTCCCCTCCTTCCCCCCACCCCTCACCCCTAGATGACTGGTAATCTAATACATGCTAAATAGGATAAATTATATGACAAATACAATACATGTATACATATCTATACAGTTATCTTACGGTACAAGAAACATCAGATCTAGAAAGAGAAGAAGAAAAAACAACCTAAGAAGGAAAACAGAATGCATGGAAATATTCACAGAAAGCGTTAAAATGCTGTGTTGTGGTTCACACTCAGTTCCCACAGGCCTCTCTCTGGATGTATATGACTATCTTCATCACTGAACAATAGGAACTGGTTTGAATCACATCATTGTGGAAGAGAACCATGTCCATCAAAATTGATCATCGTATAGTCTTGTTGCTGTGTATAATGTTCTCCTGGTTCTGCTGATTTCACTCAGCATCAGTTCATGCAAGTCTCTCCAGGCCTCTCTGAAATCCTCCTGTTGGTTGTTTCTTACAGAACAATAATATTCCATGACATTCATATAGCATAATTTATTCAGCCACTCCCCAATTGATGGGCATCCTTTCAATTTCCAGTTTCTTGCCACTACAAAAAGGGCTGCCACAAACATTTTTGCACATGTGGGTCCCTTAAGGAAAGGTCTTTAAGAAAGAAATTGCACCACTAAACCCCAGATGGTATGGTATGATGATAATGGAGGAAGATTTAAGATTTGTCTAGAGAATTATACTGATTATACAGTTTGCTTTACTATACATAGTCTCTGAGGTGCTTGAGAGTGAAGAATGCTAGAAATGATAGCAGAAGTCTTAGGTTCAAATTCAGTGCTATCACTTGCAATATGTGTAATTTAGGACTTGTGACTTTTTGAGCCTCAGTTTCCTTATCTGTAAAATGAAAAAGTTGGATTGTGTGATCTCTGATGTTCATTCTGGTTCTCAGTCTGTAATATATAATCATAAATCAGTTACAAGTAGGACAAGTCAACTAGAAAAACACTCCACATATTTCTAAGAATTAAGATGCAGAGGGAAGTGTGGGAGAATTCTGGATATTTTTGTTTGACCTTTTGATTCATTTAAGTGTTTTTCTTTGAACTTTTATTCATTAATCATCATTACTATATATTAAGGGGATAACATCATTCCCAGTTGAAAGATGAAAAGTTTAAAGCTCAAAAAGCTAGTACAGTCTCTCCAGATCTTTTTTTTTCTCTCAAAAAGATATTCAGATGACTTGAATTTAACATACTCTTGGCTCAGATTCCATCCACTACAAACTTCTCTTCTTGAAATGAGACCATTAGAAATCATTTATACCTTGCTTATTTTTTTTCTATGCTTCTCATAAGGATTCTTAGAAAACGCCTAAATTAGAAATGAATAGGATTAAAAAAAAACAAAAATTGGCAAATAAAAATAAGAGAAGGAATATAAAATAATGTTTTAAAAGAGTTTTTGGAAATTCCTCATGGATAAAATAAGGCTAAATTTTGGAAAGATTTTTCTATATATCTATTTTCAAAGCTTTTCTACAGATGGTAAATGTTCTCATCTAAAATTATTTTATAATAATATAACAATTTTATAATAATAAGTGTTGTTAATATTTTCCCTCTCCCCCACCAGCTTCATGCTTAAATGGACAATTTTTAAATGGATGATATACAGGCAGTTAGGTGATACAATATATAGAATTTTGAACTTAAGTCTTGCCTCAGACACTTACTAGAGGTATGATCCTGGGGAAGTAATATTTTCTGTCTGACTCAATTGTCTCATTTGTAAAAGAAAGGAAAAAGAAACAATTATTAGGCATCTATTATGTGCTAGGTCCTATGCTAAACATTTTATTAATATTATACACTCTTTCACAACAACCTTGGGAGTTAGGTGCTATAGAGTTGTGGAGAGAACCAAATGAGACAGAATTTGTAAGGTGCTTGGCAAACCTTAAAATATACATATACTAGCTATTACTATTAAGTGAAGTGAGACATTATTAGTCTTGAGAGGTGAAAAGAATAGGTGTTATATTAAGCTGAGTTTTTACTATAAAGGAAGAATAAAAGAAGAAAGAAAAAAGTCCCTATAGTTGTTAGTAGATACTCCATGGCACATCTGTAAGAAAACATTTGTTATTGTTCACTCGTGTCTGACTCTTCATGACCCCATTTGAGGTTTTTTTTGGAAAAGAGAATGGAGTGCTTTGCCATTTCTTTCTCTAATTCATTTTACAGATGAGGAATTGAGACAAACAAGGTCAAATGACTTGCTTAGGATCATATAACTGGTAAGCCAGATTCTATTCCACTATAATAAGTCTTTCTGATTTCAGACTTGGTGAATTCTCCACTGAGCCACCTAATTGCCCATGGAGAAAATAACAGTATCTAATACACACATTTGTGTGTCTGTGTGTGTATACATATATATCTGCATATATATATATATGCACACATATATATCTGTATATATATATATATACATATGTGTGAAAGTATACACACACACATATATATCCATACATACATATGTATATATATAACAAGATATAATATTTATGCTTATATTCATCTACATATATATATGTATATATAGCTTTAAAGTTTAAAGATCCTGTATGTTCTTTATAGCTGTTGTCCTAAGATTGTACAGCATGAAGTGACTGTCATCTAAATTGGTAGAGGAAGTAACTATATGGATGAAAGAGTAGTTTTTTCCCCATTATTAAAGTAAAAACCTTTCAATAAGGTAGAAAAGCACCCAAGTCCTATTTTATCTTCCCATTTTGAAAAAAAAAACCTGAAGAAAGGTAGTTCACTTGAATAAAAAACAGGTACCAAAAATGAAAAGGAGATTTTTATGAAAAGAACACTTTGAAAAAAAAATAGCACCATATAAAAAGCCAAAAAATATAAAATACTTGATGATGGATTTTCTATTTGACAGGAACTGCTAAGGAAATTATAAAGTAGCTTGGGGAGGAAGATTTAGATTCATATTTCTCACTATAATAAATTTCAATTAGATCCATGTTTTAAAATTTGAAGGATATATTGAAGAACATGCTAAAAGAAGAAAATGATTTATGGTAACTTTCACAATTTGGGGCAGGTAGGTGGTAAAGTGAAGTCAGGAAGATTCAGCTTCCTGGGTTCAAATTTCAACTCAGACACTTATAGGCTATATGATTTTGGACAAGTCACTTAATAGTGTTTGCCTCAGTTTCCTTATCTGCTAAATGATCTGGTAAAGGGAATGACAAACTAATACAATATCCTTGTCAAGTAAACATAAATTGGATCAAAAAGAGTTAGGAAAAACTGAAGGTTTCTCTCTTAGTCATTGCTCAAACGATTCTTGCCAGAATCCTCCTTAATAGGTTGATCCTACACATGGAAAAAAACCCCGTTTCTATCATAGGACAGTCTATTCAAATATAAAGGAAAGATGGTTATAAAAACAAGGGATTAAGAGAACAACAATTTAAATATTTATTTTGGATTACTTGAAATTGAGAAGCTAATGTGAAAATGAAATTAATGCAGTAAAGATAAGATCACAAAGTGTCAACTGAAGGAGAAAAAACCTCAGAATCAAATATTTCTGACAAGGGTCTGAGATCAAAATTTTATAATAAATTGTCATACATATAAGAACAATTAAGTGGTATGGAAGATTGGATGCTAAGTCTGAAATGAGAAAGACTCTGCTTGAGTTCAAATTTTCCTCAGAAATTTACTAGCTGTGTAACCCTGGGAAAGGTACTTCCTTTTGCCTCAGCTTACTTACCTGTAAAATTAACTGGCAGATGGTAACAACTTTTTTTGGGGGGAGGGGTTGTCTTTTTTTTATATAATTGCAGTACAATGACTCTCAGATGAAGTTCAATAAGGAGGAAAAAGAACAGAATTATGCATGGTTTGGACCTTGTAGCAGGCCAAAATATGAAATAGTGTTTGATGAAAACTAGGCAAAAGATGACAGGAAAAGATAATGATACATTTTGGAGGGGATGTGGGAAAACTGGGAAATTAATGTAATGTTAGTAGAATTATGAAATAATCCAACCATTCTGGAGAGCAATTTGGAACTGTGCCCAAAGGGATATAAAACTTTGCATACGCTGTGACCAACTGCATTGGTCTCATTAAAAAAATAGTAGGACTCCTTTATCTTTTTTTTTCAAAATAGTTTACATAGTTCAAATAGTTTTACATAGAATTAATTGCTTCTTAAATATTTGATCAATTCATTTGTAAGTTCACATGTTATGGTTTTTTTTTTCTTAGAGAAATGATTTATTGCTTGTTCAATTTCTTTGGCACAGCCAATTCATTGATCTGTTCTTTCTCTCTTTTTTATTGAACACATTAAGAGATATACATTTTCAACTAAATATTGCTTTGACTGTATCCCACAAATTTTGGAATGTTATCTCATTGTTGTCGTTCTCTTTAATGAAATTATTGATTATTTCTATATTTTCTCTTTTACCCACTGATTCTTTAGGATTACATTTTCTAGTTTCTAATTACCTTTTAATCTGTGCTTTCATGGGTAATTATTAAATGTATTTTATTGTGTTATATTCTGAAAAGGGTATATTTAATATTTCTGACTTTTTGCATTTTGTGTTGAAGTTTCTACTCATTTATATATGGTCAATTTTTATGAAGGTCACATGTACAATTGAGAAAAAGGCATACTGTTTTCTATTACCACTCAAATTTCTCTAGGGGCCTATCATATATGATCTCTAAGATTCTATTAATCTCTTTGACTTATTTCTTATTTATTTTATAGTTAGACTTATCTAACTTTCAGAGGGGATTTTTGAGGTTTTTCTAGTATAGCTTTAAGGTTTATTTCCTCTTGTGGTCCATTTAACTTTTCCTTTAAGAATTTGGATTCTATACCATTTGGTACATATGTTTAGTACTGAAATTGCTTCATTATCTATGGTTCCTTTTATTAAGATATAGTTTCCCTGCGTATTACCTTTGTAGTTGTTTAGTTTTTCATTCACATACAACTCTTTGTAACTGGGTGTGATCTTACTGCCTGTTAGGTTTTCTTGGCAAAAATACTGGAATCATTTGCCATTTTTTTTTCTGCAGTGGATTAAGACAAACAAAGGTTGTGACTTGCTCAGGGTCACATAGTTAATAAGTATCTGAGGGCAGATTAGAATTCAGGTCTTCTTGACTCGAGGCCCAGTTTGAGCTATATAGCTCCCCTCCCTTAAAAAACAAAACAAAACAAAACAAAAACTTTAGCTGAAGCATAATAGATTCTGTCTCTCTCTTTCAAGGCTGTTTCATGTAAACATATTCTGGTTTCTAATCCATTCTACCATATGCTTCCATTTTATGAGAAAGTTCATTCTATTCATATTCCCAATTATGATTTCTAAGTATACATTTTCCTCCATTCTATTTATTTCTGTTTTTCCTTCATTCTCTTTTTTATCTTGTTTCTCCAAAAGTCTGTTTTGCTTTTGACCACTGTCTTCTTTTATCTGGCTTCTTTTTCACCAGAATTTTTCTTTGACTTCAGAGTCGTGGGATTTGGCTATCATTCTTCAGATATTATTTTGGGATCTCTTTCTGGTAGTGATTGATGTGTTATTTAAATTTCTATTTTACTTTCTGGTTCTAGGATATTGGTACAGATTTCTTTGATTAAATATGGTGTCTTGGCTCTTTCTCTGATCATGTCCTTCTGGTAGTCCAATCATACTAAATTATTGTTGCTTAATCTATTTTTTCTGGTCAGTTGTTTTTCCAGTGAGATTTTTCACACATTTCCCCATTTTTTTTCACTCTTTTGACTTTGTTTTATTGTTTTTTGATGTGCCATGGAATCATTAAATTTCACTTGCCCAATTCAAATTTTTCAGGAAGTGTTTTCATCAGTGAATTTTTGTTCCTCTTTTTCCCCTTGGTCATTTCTATTTTTTAAGGTCTTATTTTCCTCACTTATTTTGTGTCTCTCTTACCAAGCTATGAATTGTTTTCATAATTTTCTTCCTTTGTTTTTTATTTAGTTAATTATTTTCTCCTTTCCCACTCTTATTTGATTGTGAAAATAAAATTTTTAGTTGTTTCAGGAACTTTTTTTTGTGGTTATATCAAATTTACATTTTTTTGAAGCTTTGCTTTAGATATTATGACTTCAATTTTTTTTATGGCTTTCTGCCTTGATCTTCCCTGTCATCATAATAAGTTTTTATGTTTAGGTTCTTTGCTGTCTTTGTAGCTGCTGTTGTTGTCTATTTCTTTTGTTGTTCTTTACCTGTTTTTATTGTTGCTATTTGTCTGTTTCTCTACCCTATATTTTGATTTGGAACTTTGTTAATGTTGGGCTTTATCACACTGATTTTTTCAATGCTAATTCTGGAAGTCTGAATGTTTTTGGTAGCTTCAGGGTTGGGTATGATCTGGGGAAAGGTATGGTCTCTGTGTTCTTGGTCTTCACTCTGGTCCTTACCCATGAAGGGCCCACTCCCTTCCTTGGGATCTGGGCCAGTAGATAACTAAATGACAGTTTCTTCTTTCTGGGTCTACCTCTATATTTCTACACCTTATTTAGATCAAAATGAACATTTCTAATCATTTACTCAAAATTTCAATCAGACCAAAATTTACTTATCAAGGATTTCACCTTGCCAGTGAAATCATAAATTTCTAAGAGATTGAGATGAGTAATTGATGGGATAAAGAGAACAAATTAGAGGAATTGCCCTTGATGAGAAGGGTCATTTTCTTTTTAAATCAAAGACTGACCATATATGGCAAAGGAGAATAGAGTGTTGGTTGTTGTCCTTCATTCTTGAAGAGGTATAAAATGACATCACTATATTGGAGTCAAGTTAGTGTGTCAGACTGTGGCTGATCAGATCAATATCAGCTCAAGATGCTCTGCCACAGATTGAACACAAATAATCCCTGTGGATTCTTTAACTTTGTGCAACTTGCCTTTCTTATGAACTAACTCAATTCTGCTTTGATCATAGAGCATATTGCCTTCTTTGATGAAAGCATGTCATGCTGAATGGTCCTGTGCCAGTGTCTGCCATACCATAAATCAATTCTAAGGTTCTTAAGAAGGACATTAAGAGTGTCCTTCTATCATTTTTTTTCCTAATTGCCTTGTGAGAGCTTGCCTTGTGTGAGTTCTCCATAAAATACTCTTTTTGGCAAGCTTGCATTTGGCATTTGAACAATGTAATGGGATTTTGAAATGTAGGCAAGGAGAGAACACCTGAGAAGGTGGAGGAGGGGTGATGTGGGAGGTTTGAGGAGTTAAAAGAAGTTTCAGAACATCTGTGGGAATTGGATAGAAACTTCATTAGAGAGAAATGAAAAGATGAGCTTGCTTTGTAGGTGGCTGCATTGAGATTAAAATATATAAATATAACAATCTGGGATCATCTCAATAAAATTAATTTTTTTTTACTAGATGATCTTGGAAGTCCTTTCTGCCTAACATTTCTCTCATTTACCACCACAGTACTCACAAAATGTTTAGCTTTTTTGTTCTGGAACTTGGTTTATCAGACAGTCTTTCTGACTCAGAGAAGATAGATTTATTTACAAAATATTCCTTGGACTTCTAATGATAAATAGTAGATAGTCCTCGTTTGATCTCTTCAAGTACTTCACATTTTCTTAGACCATGGAATCATACTTACAACTACCACAATTCACCTCACATCCATTTTATTTGGGCATATTATTATCTCTGTTATCTTGAGGGAGTAATAGATGTCATAGTTTAATGATAAAGGGTTTTTTTATTACTTTTTAAAAATCAACTCTCTTACTTCTGAAAATGAGAACATTGCCTTAGAGATGTTATTTTAAATTAAAATTTATCTTTGATATTAGTAAGGACTATTTTTTGGTCTTTTATTCCTCCCTCCATCCCCTACCTCTTGCTTTAAATATGTATAAACAAACAAAAAAATTCCCATATTGGCCATGTCAAAAATCTTATAATTTAGAAATTTTAAATTTCAAGGTTAAAAGTTCAGAACATTGCTTGATAAAGTTTTGATTTTGAGACAAACAAGAGGGTATTTTGTAATGCTAAGTAATAACTCTCTAAATATAGGTATTTATATACAATGGGATCTCTGGCAGCCTGAAATACTGGATCATAAAGTGTTTTGGGTTCATAATAGCTAAAAGTGAATTTCCTGAGAAGGTGAGACATTCAGAGCATATAAAAAACTAAACTATTGAGACTAAAGTGTGCCTTCATGCTGCTGAATTATGGCCTATTAAAAGACCTTTTGGTTATCATGTCTCCTTCTTTGCTCTCCTGCAACAATGTCCTATTTTCCCAATCTGAGTCAATCCTAATAAGGAAGAATTTCTACACAACTATACAATGACAGCCTGTGTGCCTAGCATAATGGTCTCAAACTTTTTCTGGAACCTTTGAATGCCTGTTGCCAATATCACCCCCTTTCTATTCTGTAGCTCCTTTTTCTGTTGAAATAAACCCAGGGAAAACCTCACTTGAAATAAAAAGGGACAGATATTGCAGTGGCACTCTATAACAGATGCATGACTGCAGTCTTTGGTAACAGACAGAGACTCAGATATCTGGCAATGGCCATGACAGGTAATTTCATGGGAAGATTCCTGGTTGTCCCAGGATTACATATTTTAAGGAAAAATGAGCTAAATAAATCATAAAGATCCTTAATGGATCCAGAGCACATTTAACCTAAGGTTTAGAGGTGATGGCAAAAGCTAAATCCTTAGCCTGAAATGCCATTCAGCCAATGAAACTTCTGTCTCTTCTATGCCTAGCTTTAATAGCACTTTAAATGAGAAAAAGAAAGATATCACATAGTTTAAACAGTCAGGGCAGTTGCCTGCAAAAGGTCCCCATTACTCAAATGGGAACACAAGAAATGTTTGTGTTGAAGCTCTGTCATGTTGATGCATGCCTATACCCCAAGGTTATTCTGAAATTGCTGGGCAAAATAAACAAAACTTGAGCTTGTGACTGATTTCAAAATGACTTTCAGTGGAATATGTGGGATTAAAAATTTAGTGACAGAAAACTTGGGAGGTCTTGTCTGAAATATAGAAGCCTCTCCTAAGAGTTAATTGGATCTAACATAATTCTGGCAAGTGTGCTACATATCATCACCTTACATGGCAGGGTCTCTAGTTATGGGCTGCTAATCATATTTATGAGAGGTGATACTAGAACAAAACTTGTCGCTTTAGGGATTCACTATGTAAACTATTTCTATATGATAATTTTGTTCCTGGAAATGGTGTGTTTCCCCTTACTGAAGGCTATTAAAAAACAAACAAACTAGATGATGCTTTTTTTTTTTTTTTTTTTGCTTTGTAATGGAGGGAATACTTCCTTAGAGAGGGATTGGACTAAAAGTCACTGAGATCCCTTAAGACCTTAAGAATGTTAGCATTCAGGGGGAAGCTAGTTGGTGTAGTGGATAGAGCACCAGTCCTAATGTCAGGAGGATCTGAGTTCAAATCTGGTATCATATACTTAACAATTCCTGGCTGTGTGATCCTGGGCAAGTCACTTAACCCCAATTGCCTCAGCAAAAAAAGATCCTAACATTCAATATGACATTTTAAAGAAAATGTGCTCTCAAAAGTCTAAAGCAGAAGTACTTGCTGAGGTTTCCATATGTATTTGTATACATATGTATTCCATATGTATTCTCAACTCAATGACACTAATCATTATGGTGCATTATAATACATAACACTGTAAGATTTGGCAAACACTTACATACATTATTTTAGTAACCTCACATAACAACCCCATGAGGAAAGTATAACAGTTATTGTATGCCCATTACATAGATGATAAAATTGAGGCTCAGAAATGACTTCTCCAGACACAAAGCAAGTCTTGGTGGCTATTAATTAATCATAATAGCTGACATTTATATGATGTTTTGATATTTTAAAAAGAGTCTTTTTACATATTTATATCATTTGATGCTTACAAAAATCAATGAAGCAGATGTTATCATTATCCTTATTTTAGAAATGAACAAATTGCAACTGAGTTTAAATAATGCTTAGAAGTTGGGGAGAGGCAAAGTGAGAACTGAAACCAAGAAAAATTTCCTAACAATAAGAGCTGTGCAAAAGTGGAATGGGTTTGTATGCTCCCATTTCTTGGAGAACTTTGGAGGCTAGATTACCACTTGATACATATGATATAGCAGGGATTCTTTTTAGTGTATGGGTTAAATCAGATAACTATTGAGATCCTTTTCAACTTGATATTTTGACTCTGACTTGCCTAAGTTCACACAGCTGGTAAAGGTTTGAGGTGGGATTTATATTCAGCTCTTCTTGACATGAAGTCCTACAATCTATCCACTAAGTTATGTTCCATCACTCATTGTTTTATTCAGAAAAAAAATTATTAAACACCAACTTATAAAGAAAAAAGTTGGGGAGAAATAACAAGTTGAAAAAAGGCATTTTGGGTGGAGCCAAGATGGCAGAGAGCAGACAGGACTTTCTGTGACCTCCTTCTGACCTTCTCTTAAACCAACAGCAAATTAAGCCTCTAAATTTGTTTTGGAGTCAAAGAATCCACAAATATTTGGAGTACAACACATTCTTAAAAGAAGATACTTTGAAAGAGCTTCAGAACAGGTCTGTTTCAAATGGGTAGAGAGACAATCTGCTGAGACTAGACCGTAGCACAGGGAGACTTGGGCAAGGAACTGGCATAGGGAGTCAAAACGTTGTGGCTTCCATGTCCCTGGGAATCTTGTATGAGCTTCTTAGGCTGCTCTGTCCTGGTTGAAAGCAGGTGGTTTGGCAGATTTGCTACAAAAGGCAAATTGTAAACTACTGGATCCTGAAAGAATACCTAACTGCCTTTACCAAGCACTGGAAATCAATCAGCAGAACTGCCCCAGGGCAATTTAAGCAGCTGTCACTCATTTGCATTAAACAGACCTCAAGCCTTAAAAAAAAGAATAAAAAACCAAAAAGAACTCTCATCATAGACAGCTTTTATGAAACCGCAAATTCTGAGGTTCCTAAAAACAAAGCAACTCCAGGTGAAGCCTAAAAGGAGACATAAGCTGGTCTCCATTTCACAAGGTTTTCTTGGGAGACTGCATTAAGGATCTTAAAAGAGAGTTAGAAGAAAAATGGGAAAATGAAGCGAGATCATTGCAAGAAGGAATGGAAGAAAGGATATAATGCCCTACAAAAGAGATATGAAAAAGACACCAATTCATTGAAAAGTAAAGTTTGTGAAATGGAAAAAGAATGCAATGAACAAAAAAATTCAATTGGCCAGTTACAAAAGGAGCTAAAAAAGGTAACTGAAGAAAATACGCTAAAAATTAGAATTGAACAAATGTAAGTGAATGACTCAATAAGGCATCAAGAATCAGTCAAATGAAAACAAAAAAATGAAAAAAAATAGAAGGAAATATGAAGTATCTCTTAGGAAAAACAACTGATCTGGAAAATAAATCTAGGAGGGACAATCTAAGGATTATTGGACTTCCTGAAAGCCATGATGAAAAAAAGAACCTAGACATTATCTTACAGAAAATCATAAAAGAAAACTGCTTGATATTTTAGAATCAGAAGGTAAAATAGCCATCAAAAGAATTCACTGATCATTCCAAAAAAAAATATCCCCAAATTAAATGCCCAAGGAATATTGTGGCTAAATTTCAGAACTATCACACCAAGGAAAAGATACTACAAGCAGCCAGAAAGAATATAAATAGTGAGGTGCAACAATTAGGATTACCCAGGATTTAGAAGCTTCTATCTTAAAGGATTGAAGGGCCTGGAATCTGATATTTCAAAAAGCAAAGGAACTTGGATTACAACCAAGAATAAGCTATCCAGCAACAATGAGCATTATCTTTTAGGGAAGAAAATGAACATTCAATAATATAGGTGAATTTCACCTATTTCTAATGAAAAGATCAGAACTGAACAAAAATTTTGATCTCCAAACACAGAACTCAAGAGAGGCATAAAAAGGTAAAAAGGAAAGAACTCTTAAGAACTGAATTTCTGTTATGGGTATACTTAGAGAATGTGGGTATAACTTGATTTTATTATGATAATATGAAAAAGAAACTAAAGGTGAAAAGGAGATAGTACTGGAAAAAGAGGGAAAAGGAGGTAAAATAACAGAAATTACAACTCATGAAGAGGCAAAAAATTCTACTATAATTGAGGGAAAGAAGGAAGGGAAATGAGCATTGTGTGAATCTTACTTTCATCAGATTTGGCTCAAAGATAGAATATCAGACATATTTGGTTTCACAGAGAAACTTGTCTTACCTTAGTGGGAGGGAAAGGGGGAAAAGAAAGGGAAAGTCTAATAGAAGGAAAACAGAAGTATTAGGGGAAAGATGTAAAAAAGGAGTAGGGGCTCTAAAGGGGGAAGACTGAGAGAGGTGGTCATCAAAAGCAAAATACTGGGAAGAAGGGAAGGGGGAAAGGAAAGAGAAAAGCATAACTTAGGGTGAATAAGATGGCAGGAAATACAGAATTAGTTTTTTTTAGCTATGAATGTGAATGGGATGAACTCTTATATAAAACAGAAGTGGATAGAAGACTGGATTAAAAGCCAGAATCCTACAATATGTTGTGTACAAGAAACACATTTAAAGCATAGAGATACATACAGAGTGAAGGTAAAGGGCTGGAGCAGAATCTATTGTGCTTTAGATGAAGTAATAAAAAAAAAAAAGCAAGAGTAGCAATTCTGATCTCAGATCAAGTAAAAGCATAGATAGATCTAATTAAAATAGATAAGGAAGGATATTTTACTAAAGAGCACCATAGATAACGAAGCAATATCAATACTAAATATATATGCACCAAGTGGTATAGACCCAAATTGACCATATGTTAGGGCATTAAAAACCTCAAAATCAAATGCAGAAAGGCAGAAATAGCAAATGCATTTCTTTTGTATGTTTTTTTGTTGAGCCAATTGGGGTTAAGCAATTTGCCCAGGGTCACAAAACTAGGAAGTATTAAATGTCTGAGGCCACATTTGAACTCAGGTCCTCTTGACTTCAGGGCTGGTGCTCTATCCACTGCACCACCTAGCTGCCCCATAAATACATTCTTTTCAAATCATGATGCAATAAAAATTACATTCAATAAAAGACCAGGGAAAAATAGACCAAAAATTAATTGGAAACTAAATAATCTCATCCTAAAGAATGAATGGGTGAAACAACAAATCATAGACACAATTAATAATTTCATCCAAGAGAATGATAATGAGACAACATACCAAAATTTGTGGGATACAGCCAAACTTATTATAAGGGGAAATTTTATATCTCTACATACTTACTTGCATAACATAGAGAAAGAGAAGATCCATGAATTGGGCATACAACTAAAAAAGCTAGAAGAAGAACAAATTAAAAACCCTCAATTAAATACCAAATTTGAAATTCTGAAAATAAAAGAGGAGATTAATAAAATTGAAAATAAGAAAACTATTGAATTAATAAATAAAACTGAGTTGGTTTTATGGAAAAAAAATACAACAAAATAGATAAACCTTTAGTTAATTTAATTAGAAAAAGGAAAGAAGAAAATCAAATTTAGTCCCAAAAATGAAAAGGGAAAACTTTCCACAAATGAAGAAGGAATTAGAGCAATAATTAGGAGTTATTTTGCCCAACTATATGCCAATAAATTTGATAACCTAAATGAAATGGAAGAATATCTATAAAAATATAGATTGCTCAGGTTAACAGAAGAGGCTGAAGGCTGCCATTGTGGTTGAAGCTCACCTGCACTAAATGATATTATCTTTTAATCTCCAAAGGCATTGGACTCTAGAAAACCTGACATACCAATAGTCTGGGAACATTTTTTTTATTCCTTCTAGTTTATACATTAAGCACTGTTAACTGTTTAACAATTTGCTTTATCTTATGACAAATATTCCTCTCTAATTTACCCTCTACTTTTTTTCCCCTTTCTAATGCTTGAAATCTTCCTACAAACCTCATGTTGTTTCTAACTCACCCTTTATTCATCCTTATTTAACCTAGGCTTACTTCCCACCCAATTCTTATCTTCTCCTTGTCTGTTTTTCCAATTATACTCTTTGGAATCTTATTGTCAATAAACAAACAAAACATCTCTATTATGCATCTGTTCTTCTATGCCCATTCTACCTCTTTGAGTTAAAGCTCCCCCCCCACATTGTATTACTTTGTAGCTATTTTGCATATACTAAATGTATATATTTGTTGTTTCCCTTGCTAAAAGACTGAAAGACTGTTTCAGTGTTGCATCTGTTGCCTGTACCATTTAGCCTAGTGCTAACATATACTAGCTGCTTAAAATCACTTGATGAGTAATTAACTTTCTTCTAAGGACTCCAGTATCTAACTGCCTTCCCTAATGCTGGACACTTCTTTCCTTACTAAAAATATCTCACTCAGCATATTAAAGAATTTGACACATTTCTGGGTCCTCATAGCCAATTCCATACTCTGTTGCTACCATTAAATTTCATGCTAGTCCCATTTCCCTGTTACTTGTTATGATTACATAAAGCCCCTGTCCATTGTCTCACCTTTTCCCACATTTATGGCGATCTTCCTACTCTTTTGAGTAGTCAGTTCCAGGCCAGAATCGCCATTTCAGGAAATGCCCAAGTCATTAGAGCTCTCCCAGCTTTTTTTTTTTTTTTTAACTCTAGAATTTCCACCTTGCCCTTGATCAGATACTGTCTCTCCTGTTCCATTTCCCTTTTATATGTTGTCTTCCCTCATTATAATGTAAGCTTCCTGAAGATAGGGACTTTTTTTTTTTGTATTTATAGAACAACACAGATTCTGGCACATGCTACAGTAATTTATAAATTCTTCATTTTGAGTAGGAGGAATTGAGGAACTGAAGGGAAGGAAGTTTACAAACATTTATTTTTCTATTTTGGCGCGTGTGTGTGTGTGTGTGTGTGTGTGTGTAAATCACCTGATGGAGAATCGTTTGAACATAATCTGGTGCTTGAACAAAAGTACCACAGTCTGATACTGGCTCCATACAATATTTAATATTCAGTAATTACAAATTTCTTAAATGTAAAGTATTTGGAACAAAGTAAGTGATTAATAAATAATTCCCCCTGCTCGTCTGTTTTCATCAGAACTGACAAATTTTGATAACATAGCAATCAAAAGCACAAATCATGTCCATGCCACAATGAGGCATCACTATAGGATTTCCTGATTTCTATACAATTTATATATCACATTTCCTCCTTAAATCCATCTTTATTTACTTTGTATGTATTTTTTATCTTTAGATATGTAATATTACCCCAGTGGAATAAAAGCCTCTTGAGTTCAAAGAAAGTATGTTGCTTTTGTATTTGTGTCCTCACAGCCTAGCAGACTAAATGGCTTACATAGCAGGTGCTTAAAAAATGTTTTGTAATTAATTGATTGACATTAGATCTAGTCAAGGTAGATCTAGTTTAATAAATTTATTTCCTGATGAAAAGGAAAATAATTGTGAAACCCACCATATTTTTCCTAGTAACCCCACCATGAGAAGTTGGACACTGAACTATATCCTTGAACAGTGCCAGCATGATCCAATTACACACAAAATACCTAGGGGAAAATAGACAAAATTCATAATCATGTACCTTATATAGTAACAGGAATCTTATCAGTTCCCCCATTAGTTCTCATTAGTTAGAAAAGTATTTTATGAAAAATTCCACACTCATTTCTAGGTGAAATCACTATATTATTACTTTTATCTAACTTTTACTTTCTTACAAGTGATTTCTCATGAAGTAGGAGTAATCTAAAAGTATCTACAAAGTAAAAACAAAGCACATTAATAAAATTTTAAAAAAAGAAAAGCATTTCAGCATGCTTACTATGTCTTTTTACATAACTTTTTACCAATAGCAACTTATCCACTAATTCTCTTTTGCCAAAAACTAGGGGGAAAACATTTATTAAATATTTAGTATGTACCAGACAACAGTACTCAGCACTTTACAAATATTTCATTTGATAGTCACAGCCACCTTAGAAAGTTATTATTATCTTCATTTTTCTATTGAGAAAACTAGGCACACAGAGGTTAAGGGTCTTGCCTGGAGTCAATCACATAGTTAATGTCAGAGGCTAGATTTGACTTTAGATCTTCCTGAGGCCAGGCCTGGTCTCTATCCACTGAATCACCTAGATGCCCTTCAGTATCTTAAAGTAACATGCTTCCCAAAAAGTCCTTAGCTTTTATTCCCCCATCATATTTTTGTCTAAAAACCCAACCCCAAACTGAAATTAAATTTCCCACTACTTTTTTTTATAACCTATGTTTTAAAGGCCTTGAAATGAATATCTGGCAAGAGTTCAATAAGTTTGAATTTTACTGTAAAAGCTATGAATGAAAAGGCAGTGAAATCCAGGACAGATTTGACTAGAGGAGGTATACCTCTTTGAAAGATCAGAGAGATATCTCCTTTTCTTTCTACCTACCATTCATGCACCTATTTTGCTTGTTTCAGCAATTCTAAATCATTGTATTATCCCTTTTTCTGAGTCTTTTTCAGGACTTCATTCTACCTTCCATAATAATGACTGAGCAAATGTCTCAATTCAACTAAGTAATTCTATTAATAGAGAAGTTATGAATTAGATCATCTGCTCATTTATCATATCAAAAAACAATATTTTCTGTTATCCAAGGGAAATTTTCTTTTTTTTTCATTTTATATTCTTTGTAAGTTTATTTAATGTTGAGCTTATTAGAATAGCCTGAATTCTCAAATCTGTTTATGTATTAAATCTGCCATGATATGTTGTTTTACTTGAAGAAAATCTGGTCTCAAATGGATATGTAGCTGGAAAAGGGATGAATATTTTAATTGTCAATTTAGTATTCTTTTGAAAATAATTTTTACCTCATGGAAAATTCATGGGGACACCTGTGTGTTTTTGGACCATATTTAGACAATTTCTGAACTTGAGTATATTCTATTATGAACTGCAGCTTTGATTACTTGATGTTTTGAATAACTTCTTTCTGGATGTCTAATATTTTTTCTTTGATATGGGATTTCTGAATTTGGACTGTCATTTTTGGGACTTTTCTTTTTCAGTAAACAATCTTTGCATTCACCTCCACATTTTAATTTTTTTTAATGAAATGATTATATCTATTTTTAAAAATAATAGCTTTTTCCCAAAATATATGCAGTTTTCAACATTCACTCTTGTAAAACTTTTTTTTTTCTCCCTCCCTTACCCCATCTCCTCCCTTAGACAGCAAGTAACCCAATATATGTTAAACATGTACAATTATTCTTTATATATTTCCACATTTACATAATATACATTTTCAAAGTTACTGTCCAACTCAGTGTAAACCCAGAACTACTGAGTCTGAAAGACATAAAAAGCAACCCACACAACATCATAAGAACACATTATAAAAAGCATTTTGAATGTTATAAAAGATGTTTTTGAACTATTCTCCAAATGATGCCAAGGTCCAGCTAAACAATATTTTTTCATCTTAAAGCCAATGGGAAAATAACCTAAAAGGTAAAATGTATAACTGGATCCTGAAATGAGCTCTGCAAAGGCAATTGCCTCAACACTTTCTTACCAGTAATTTTCATGCTAAGATAGAGAAATTTCAATTTTTAGGTCCATTAAAAGACCTTATTTGTTTTGGAAATGTATTTTCAGAGATTATAATCCACAAATGAGGTATCACTACTTTAAATAAAAAAAGTTGTTTGTAAATTTCTTTGCATCCAGAAACTATTAGAATTAGAACAAATCCTTCTCTGTCTTTCTAAATATATTTAATATGAACATGTATTTATATACATATACATTAATATTATATATTTGTGTGTACACACACATAAATACACATGCATTAATAAATATACACATGTATATTTAATTTCATATAGATTTATTATTTAATTATGCATACTATATATTTAAATATTATTTATAATAATAATTATTGTTTAATTATGTTAGTTCTTGGTGAGGAAGTTGTAACTATGATTTTATTAGTGTAGGGAACTTCCAGTATGGAACCTCACTTCACCAATTCAATCAGCATCTTTTTTGTAATTTAATTTATAATCATATATTTTCTGGGGTCGTTGGAATATGAGAAAGAGGCTTCCCTGTATTCACAGAGCTAGTATGTGTCAAAAGTAAGAATGGAGTCCAAATCTTCTTGAATCCATTGATTGGTTCTCTATCTGCCACAAATGTTACCCTTTCTCAATTCTATATAAATATAAAATTATCAATAAATAAAACTGTAACTTCAGAGATGAAAGTGGAAAGGCAATACAAAGTAGGCAGGTAGAAGCAATGTATTGCCTTTTGATAGGAAGATAGTATTACTGATATAGAGGCAATATTAGAGATTATCCAATTCAATTCCCTCTTATTATAGATAAGGAATCAATATAAAATGGTGTTAAATGATTTGCTCAGGTTACCTGACAAAGTAAGGATTTGAACTAAATTTATTTGGCTCCAATCCATCATTCTTTTCATTCCTTCTGGCTCTCACTTGACACAGGTGTCAACTTTTGATGATAATTGTCAAGAAAAACATTGCAGATGATCTATTCATCCTTATTAACTGAAATCGATATAACTATTCTTTCTTGCCAAAGTAGAAAAACAGGGTGTTCTTTCTCTTTTCAGAAAGTGAGAAGACAATGTGCAGTGGAATTTGAAAGGAGATGAAATAATGACCCTCAGTATTCAGAGAGCTGAGAAAAATAATCTATGGATTATCTTGGGATCAGGAAAAAGCAAAGGCAGAATCAGGTTTTAGTAAATCTGTTGCATACTTTTAAAAAAAGATTACAAATTAGTTTTATTTTGTGTGTAAATACTTTATGCATTAAATATGTATTACATTTAATGTATATACATGCATATATATTATAATAGGTGGAGGAATGAGATATTGAGTCAATCCAAGCAATCCTCAATGCTTGAAGCAAATAGAAAATTTGAAAAATAAGCCTGTCTACCCTATAAATTTTATATTATGAAGAAAAACACTAGTTTTACATTCAAGATATGATGCTGCAATGTTTTTTTAAAAGCTTCCCATCTATAAAGAAAATATGGATATTGTCAGGCTTTGAACACAATTTCAGTATTTCTTTCATGAGGACAACAAGGTGCAGTAATTGTATTACAAAATATTTCCAATGAATTTGACACTTAATAAAACTAGCTCTACCTAAATCTGACTTCCCAGCTTCCATTTTCATGTTGTCAGGAACCCCTTTTTAACTCATAAATTTATCAGGGGAATGTAAAGTATTTTTTTCTTTCATTAAAAAATGTTTTGTTCTAAGTTCTTGACACCAAACTTTTTATTATTCTTTTTTAAATCAATTTTTTTAAAAAGATCTTACATGAGATGGTTTCCAAGATTCCTTTTAGCTATTAATTTTTTAGCTAAGTTTTTTTTCTAAGGCAATTGGGGTTAAGTGATTTGCCCAGGGTCACACAACCAGGAAGCATTAAGTGTCAGGTCCGATTTGAATTCAGATCCTCCTGACTTCAAGGTTGGTGCCCTAACTACTGCACCAACTAGCTTCCCAGACTATTAATCTTCTGATCCATTCTTTGAAAGAAAATAATTTGGGAATGTAACCTTACTGCAAAACTCACTTTTCTTTTTATCAGTTTATTTTTGTATTAAGAATAAATAATGTATCTTTATAAATCTGAGGACCTAAATAAAATATTAGTGATGTGTCTTTGAAAATTATTCTTATTTCTAGGTCTGTTCAAAAATCCAATTTTATCCATGATGCCAACTCTACTGTTTTACACATGCTTGAGGGAGCATGAATTTTCTGTTAATTTTTAAAGTGGCCCAAAACAGCAAATAAATTAATAATAATTTCATTAGTATTATTACACTGTGGAGTCTTAGAACTGGAATCTTTACATATAGCCAACATCACTTAACAAAACATGCTTTATAAAAGCCAGTACCACTGTTATATTATAAAAGTATCCACAGTATTCTCCTGTGTAAAACATTAGGATTGGATTGGATTATAGAACTGAGTTTTTAGAACTGAATAAGAACATGGATATTAATTCTAATCCTCTTGCTTTTATAAAGGAGAAAATGAATTTCCAGAAAGCTTAAATGAGTTGGCCAAGATTAAACTAATAGCAAGTTCCTGAACCTGAACACATTTCTTCCTGATTCCAGATTCAGTATTTGATCTACCACACATTTCTCTACAGTTCTGAAGCTATTCTTTTTTTTTTTTTTTGTTAAAGGTTTTTATTTGCAAAACATATGCATAGGTAATTTTTCAACATTCAACATTGACCCTTGCAAAGCTTTCTGTTACAAATTTTTCCCTCCTACCCCCCACCCCCTCCCCTAGATGGCAGGAAGTCTAATACATGTTAATTATGTTAAAATATTTGACAGATTGAAT
>JAJPUD010000945.1:325236-346929 GCA_023553655.1 Myrmecobius fasciatus
ACAAAATAAACAAGAAAGAAACTAGGGAGATAAACCAATTGTTAGAAAAGTTAGGTATGATAGATCTATGGAGAAAGTTGAATGGAGACAGTAGAGAGTTTACTTTTTTCTCAGCAGTCCATGGAACCTATACAAAAATTGACCATGTATTAGGGCATAAAAACCTCAAAATCAAATGCAGAAAGGCAGAAATAGTAAATGCATCCTTTTCAGATCATGATGCAATAAAAATCACATGCAATATAAGGCCAGGAGAAAATAAACCAAAAGGTAATTGGAAATTAAATAATCTAATCCTGAAGAATGAATGGGTGAAAGAGCAAATCATAGACACAATCAATAATTTCATCCAGGAGAATGACAATAAGGAGACAACATACCAAAATTTGTGGGATACGACCAAAGCGGTTATAAGGGGCAATTTTATATCTCTAGATGCTTACTTGCATAAAATAGAGAAAGAAAAGATCAATGAATTGGGCTTATTATTAAAAAAAGTAGAAAAAGAACAAATTAAAAACCCTCAATTAAATACCAAATTGGAAATTCTAAAAAAGGAGAAATTAATAAAATCGAAAATAAGAAAACTATTGAGTTAATAAATAAAACTAAGAGTTGGTTCTATGAAAAAACCAACAAAATAGATAAGCCATTAGTTAATTTGATAAGAAAAAGGAAAGAGGAAAACCAAATTGTTAGTCTCAAGAATGATAAGGGAGAACTTTCCTCCAATGAAGAGGAAATTAAAGCAATAATTAGAAGTTACTTTGCCCAACTTTATGCCAGTAAGTTTGATAATCTGAATGAAATGGAGGAATATCTACAAAAATATAGATTGCCGAGGTTAACAGAAGAGGATATAAATTATTTAAATAGTCCCATATTAGAAAAAGAAATAGAACAAGCCATTAACCAACTCCCTAAGAAAAAATCTCCAGGGCCAGTTGGATTTACATGTGAATTCTACCAAACATTCAAAGAACAATTGATTCCAATACTACACAAACTATTTGAGAAATTAGGGACAGAAGGTATACTGCCAGAATCCTTCTATGAGACTGATATGGTGCTGATAGCTAAACCAGGTAGGGTAAAAACAGAGAAAGAAAACTATAGACCAATTTCCCTAATGAATATTGATGCAAAAATTTTAAATAAGATTTTAGCAATGAGATTACAGAAAGTCATCCCCAGGATAGTACACTATGACCAAGTAGGATTTATACCAGGGATGCAGGGCTGGTTCAATATTAGGAAAACTATCAGCATAATTAATTATATTAATAACCAAATTAACAAAAACCATATGATTATCTCAATAGATGCAGAAAAAGCCTTTGACAAAATCCAACACCCTTTTCTATTAAAAACACTAGAAAGTATAGGAATAAATGGGCTTTTCCTTAAAATGATCAGTAGCATCTATTTAAAACCATCAGCAAGCATCATATGTAATGGAGACAAATTAAAACCATTCCCAATAAGATCAGGAGTGAAAGAAGGCTGCCCACTGTCACCATTACTATTTAATATTGTATTAGAAATGTTAGCTTTAGCAATAAGAGAAGAAAAAGAGATAAAAGGAATCAGAGTAGGTAATGAAGAAACCAAATTATCACTCTTTGCAGACGACATGATGGTATACTTAGAGAACCCTAGAGATTCAACTAAAAAACTACTAGAAACAATTCACAACTTTAGCAAAGTGGCAGGATTCAAAATTAATCCACATAAATCATCAGCATTTTTATATATTACCAACAAAGTTCAGCAGCAGAAGATACAAAAAGAAATTCCATTCCAAATAGCAGATGATAGGATAAAATATTTGGGAATCTATTGCCAAGGAAAAGTCAGAAACTATACGAACTAAATTACAAAACACTTTCCATACAAATAAAATCAGACCTAATCAATTGGAAAAATATTAAGTGCTCATGGGTAGGCAGAGCGAACATAATAAACATGACAATACTACCCAAACTAATCTACTTATTTAGTGCCATACCAATCAAACTCCCAAGAAATTATTTTACAGATCTAGAAAAAATAGTAGCAAAGTTCATTTGGAAGAACAAAAGGTCAAGGATTTCAAGGGGATTAATGAAAAAAAAGGCAGATGAAGGTGGCCTTGCTGTACCAGATCTAAAACTATATTATAAAGCAGCGGTCATCAAAACCGTTTGGTACTGGTTAAGAAATAGAGCAGTCGATCAGTGGCACAGGATAGGTTATCAGGACAACCTAGGCATTAACCTTAACAATCTAGTGTTGGTAAACCCAAAGACCGCAGCTTTTGGGATGAATACTCTCTATTTGGCAAAAACTGCTGGGAAAATTGGAAACTAGTGTGGAAGAAATTAGGGCTTGACCCATACCTAACACCACATACCAAGATAAGATCTAAATGGGTTCATGATCTAGATATAAAGAGGGACTTTGTAAGCACGTTAGAGGAATGTAATATAGTTTATCTCTCAGACCTGTGGAGATGGAACAAATTTGTGTCCAAAGAAGACTTGGAACTCCTAATTGAACACCAGATGGATAATTTTGACTATATTAAGTTAAAAAGTTTCTGTACAAACAAAACAAATGCAGACAAGATTAGGAGAGAAGCATCAAATTGGGAAATCATCTTTACATTTAATGGTTCTGATAAAGGCCTCATTTCTAAAATATATAGAGAAATGTCTCGTATATATAAGAATTCAAGCCACTCTTCAATAGATAAGTGGTCAAAGGATATGAACAGACAATTTTCAGATGATGAAATTAAAACCATCTCTAGTCATATGAAAAGTTGCTCCAAATCACTATTGATCAGAGAAATGCCAATTAAGACAACTCTGAGATACCACTACACACCTGTCAGATTGGCTAAAATGACAGGAAAAGATAACAATGAATGTTGGAGGGGATGTGGGAGGGCTGGGACACTAATACATTGTTGGTGGAATTGTGAACAGATTCAACCATTCTGGAGAGCAATTTGGAGCTATGCTCAAAAAGTTGTCAAACTGTGCATACCCTTTGACCCAGCAGTGTTTCTACTGGGCCTATATCCCAAAGAGATCTTAGAGGAGGGAAAGGGACCCACATGTGCAAGAATGTTTGTGGCAGCCCTTTTTGTTGTGTCTAGAAACTGGAAACTGAATGGATGCCCATCAATTGGAGAGTGGCTGAATAAATTATGGTATATGAATGTCATGGAATATTATTGCTCTGTAAGAAACGACCAGCAGGACGATTTCAGAGAGGCCTGGAGGGACTTGCATGAACTGATGCTGAGTGAAACGAGCAGAACCAGGAGATCATCATGCACAGCAACAACAGTATTACATGATGATCAATTCTGATGGACATGGCTCTCTGCAATAAAGAATTGTCTCAAACCAGTTCCAGTTGTTCACTGAAGAAAACCGTATACACCCAGAAAGAGGTACATGAAATATGGACCACAATGTAACATTTTCATGATCTCTATTGACATTTGCTTGCATTGTATTGCCTTTCTCTGATTCTTTTTTTTCTTTTAGATAGGATTTTTCTTGCATAACTTCTCAAGCATTTCAACATTATTAACATGTAGTGGACTTCCTGCCATCTAGGGGAGGGGAGGGGACTGGGGGTAAAATTTGTATTGGAAAGCTTTGTAAAGATCAAGGTTGGGGAACTACCCATACATATGTTATACAAATAAAAAGCTTAAAATAAAATAAAATTAAAAAAAGAATATAAAAAAAAGAAAAGAATGTCCATATCAAGGAAATGACAGGGACTTGACATATCAATGTACTGAGAAGCAACCTGTCTTAGGAAATGTAGAAAGACATGTTTTGCTTTAGTCTCCTTACAAATAAACTCTGAAGAGAAATTCAAATTAAGACAACTCTGAGGTACCACTACATACCTGTCAGATTGGCTAAGATGAAAGGAAATGATTATGACAAATGTTGATGGGGATGTGGGAAAACTGGGACACTGATACATTGTTGGTGGAACTGTGAATGGATCCAACCATTCTGGAGAGCAATTTGGAACTATGCTTAAAAAGTTATCAAACTGTGCATACCCTTTGACCCAGCAGTGTTTCTACTGGGCTTATATCCCAAAGAAATCTTAAAGGAAGGAAAGGGCCCCACATGTGCAAGAATGTTTGTGGCAGCCCTTTTTGTAGTGGCTAGAAACTGGAAACTGAATGGATGCCCATCAATTGGAGAATGGCTGAACAAATTATGGTATATGAATGTTATGGAATATTATTGTTCTATAAGAAACGACCAGTAGGATGACTTCAGAGAGGCCTGGAGAGACTTGCATGAACTGATGCTAAGCGAAGTGAGCAGAACCAGGAGATCATTATACATGGCAACAGCAATACTATATGATGATCAATTCTGATGGACATGACTCTCTTCAACAATGAAATGTTTCAAAGCAGTTCCAATTGTTCAGTGAAGAAAGCCATATACACCCAGAGAGAGGGATATGAAATGTGGACCACAACATACCATTTTCATGTTCTCTATGGATGTTTGCTTGCATTGTGTTTCCTTTCTCTGATTTTTTTCTTGTAGGTACGATTTTTCTTGCACAACAATGATGTGTGGAAATATGTATACATATATTCCATTTATCAAGTATTTTAACATAATTAACATGTAGTGGATTTCCTGCCATCTAGGGGAGGGGTGGGGACTAGGGAGGAGAATTTGTAATGGAAAGCTTTGTAAGGGTCAATGTTGAAGAATTACCCATACATATGTTTTGCAAATAAAAACCAAAAAACCAAATAAACCCTGAAGAATACTACTTTGTGAAAGATTAGATAGGTGCCTAAGGTTGGAGATATTGAAGCTTAACAAGTTTTTAGCATCTTTTATGGCTTGCAAATTGCTTGACTTTTGTTTTAGATTAGAGAGATGCCCTAGGAAAAAAGATGTTCAACCCAAGGACCTCAAATTTGTTTTAAATTAATGATGTGAGTTAGCATGAAATACTATTCCACAAAAGTCTTTCCTATTTCATCTCCTTATTCAACAATTCAATGAACAAACATTTATGCAGTGACTGCTATGTTCTAGACACCATTCTCAGGATTGGGGATACAAAGATACACAATGAAATAACCATGCTTCAACTACTTAATCCTTACTCTTTTCTTTATCTTTCAGTGACTCTTGAATATATATTGACTTTGTTTAGGTGAATGGCTTCCCGGGGTGTCTTTGCTTATTATGCCTCAAGATAATGATTCAGATTGTGAAGAAAACTAATGACCAACAAAGGCAATAATAGCAATGAATCATTATGCTGAAATCTTTCCCTTTGTGAGAACTGAGAGATATCCCCTCACACATGTATTATTACCCAAGGTTATATAGTGACATATATCACTGACACATAGTATAAAACTCAGTTCCAGAGGAGCAGTGCTACTTTTAGATTGGTTAGAGTGATATCTTCAGGAAGAATCATGAGGGTAATGAATATTACATATATGAAGAAGATGCTATTTTTAAAAGATGATTTGAGGAGACAAAAATAAGATATCTAGAGAAGACAAAATGATTAACTGTGGGAAATGATGGGAGTAAGAAACTGAAATTTTAAAATAGTCTTTCAACTGTGGAAATAAATAATTAATAAAATATAAAAATATGAAATCCAAATTGCATAAGAAATTGAAAAATGAGTAAAACAAAGAAAAATGCAAATTATAACAACTTTGAGACTTTCCTTCACAATTGTAAAATTAACAAAGATGGCACAAAACCAAAAAATTCAATGTGGAAAATTCTATTAAAAAACAACAAACTAATCTTCTCTTGGTGAGGCTATAAACTGGTCCAGCAATTCTCTGAAACAATTTGTGAAAATTAGTCAATGAAAACCATTAAAGACATCCATATCCCTTGAGACCTACTAGTTATACATCTCCAAGAAGGTTAGTGACAGAAGGCCTTAAATATAAGAATATATTTTGTAGCATTTATCTTTGTAGTAGAATAAAGAAGGAAACAGTGTAGTCATCCACCAACAGGGGAACATATGAACGAATTGTAGCATAAGAATTAGTAATGGTAGATTGAATCTGGCCCAGGAGGTAGGGTTCCCTTTCTCAAGGGACCACAGCTCTAAAGGCTTACATAGGTGGACATTTATTTAGTCCTGGAAAAGTCTGAAGAGAGGGATTTCAATACTTGATTCTTTACATTTCCACCTTACAATTCCAGGGATAAGTATTTATAATTTAGTTATGGTGAATGCCTACTGCCTTCTCAAAAGGAAATAGAAGAGTACTCAGTGCATAATATAGATCATGGTAAAATGTCCATGATGTGATGCAGAATAAAGAAAGCAAATAAAGAGAAAAAATGATAGCTAATATTTATATAATGATTAAAAGCTGTTAAAAACCATAAATATTATTTCATTGTATTCTGACAACAACCTTGGTGATAGGCACTATTATTATTATCTTTTTTACAGATGAGACAACTGAATCATACAGAGTCTAAGTAATTTATTGAGAGTCGCATATATACTAAGTCTCTGAGACTGGACTTGAACTCAGGTTATAATTATTGGTGTAGCACTTTAGTTACAATACCACATAGCTGCCTCTATATAAAGTGACTCTAATAATGTAAAACAATAACAATACTAAGAAAAAAAAGAAATGAATTTCTATGGATTGCATTGATCTTTATGGATCCCAGCCATCTAGAAATCCTCCTTTCCCCTCAATAGACAAATATATGGAATGTAATAGATATCATATGATATGGTTATTTTTTGTCTAGTTTTACCTTAATGATTCTTTTTTTTTAAATATAAGGAATTGTTCAAAGACCTATATGGTAAAAAGGTAAAAGAGAATTGGAAAAGGATTTTTGTCAATAAGGAAATAAAAACTTTTAAAACTAAAAGAAAATAAGAAAAGGTTCTAAAATTTAGCCTGATTATAATTTTATTTTTTTACCATTGATTTCAATTTCAATTTTTTAATTTTTAATTTTAATTTTTACCACTGATATAAGTATTGTTTTGGTGCTAAGAAATATTATTTCATTTCATTTACTGCAACATTTTTAGCATGCATATGAACTGACTCTTAGAGATGGTCTCTTGCCCTAAGGAATGATTTTTGTAATTTCTGAACAGGTGCTAGAAAATAGTTGGGAGCAAAATGTTTGAGTGCATGGTTGCCTAGAGCCATCATCTTTAAATAAAAGTAGTGACTGGGAAAAATAGAAAGGAAGTTAATGAAGGGGCCATTAAGTATGAGCATGTAGAAGAAATTGTGGAGAGTGTGGAATTATGAAGTGGTTAGAAAAATTGGAATTTTATGAGAAAGACAAGCTTTGCAAAAAATAAATCCAATGCATACAATAAATGCGATCACATGAGAATTAATTCCCTTTTTCTTGTCCTTATGAGCAATATATTTAGAGGACAACCTTGGTGTGAGGAGACTCTATAATACACACTCAGTAGTAACAACTTTAGTTCAGCTGAGATAGACCACAGCCTGTTTGTTCCTGTAGATTTCCCCAGACATTTTAAAAGACAAGTTACAGTGGCTGGTCAGATTATTGGGTTGCCAAAGATAATGTCAATATTTTAAAATGGAATTCTTTTATCAAGTAGATAACATTTTTTCAAGTGAGGAAATTATTGCCCAATACAACTCAGAGAATAAAAGACATTTTTCTTTTACAGGGGACTATAGCTGCTAGTGTGAGCCTAAAGTTCCACCTTTTCCCACTAGTCCAACAATGTGGATGCAAAATGAAATATTTTCTGTCCTATCCCTTAGGATCTATGTCCCTTTTCAAGAAATATTCCTGGCTTCCAATGTACCCTCTGACCAGTTAAGTCAGATGAAACTGCTAGAAAATTTGCTGGATGAACATGAAGGTAATTGGCACCAGAGGCAAATAGTTTACACAGAATTATATATTACTTACTACAAGATAAACAGATGTCTTGGTCTTCTCTAAGGCATCCTGTGCTTTAGATGACAAGTATTGGGAGTACAGGTGGACTGGGAAATTTTCCAATCAAGGCAGGCTCTAATGCAGAACCAGTGGGAGCCATATAGAACTGGAAACTAGCTGTGAGCTTTTGACAATTTTGGATCTAAGTTAATTTGGGATATTGTAGTCCACGGAGTAATTTTGAATGATTGGTAATTTATATGACTTAGAGATTCTTTTAGCATAATTGGATGGATCATGGTACAGTAGCAATGATCCTGGATTTTTTAGTCAGTGTGCTTGGGTTCAAATCCTCATTTGCTACATGGATGGTTACTGAAATTCTATGCATAACCATTTCTTCCTTTGTGAAATGGGAGCATTGGATTAGATGTACTCTATAGTCCCTCTTAGTTCTAGTGTATAGATACCAATTAAAATTCAACTATGAATGCTCTTTTTATGAGTAAAATAATTAACTTTTCCTTTGTATTGGTGAATTTACTTGGTAAACTAGTTCTATTAAATTTAATGACTCTTAGGTATGTTCTATGGTCAAAGTGGTATATTCTAGAAATACAGAGATAGAAAGTATACATACTGTTCTCAGAGAAATGATGGTATATGGGAAATGGCATGTATGTAAGCATCTTTGATGAGAAAAAGAGATGAAATAAGACAGAGGGGAAAAAAGAATGAGAGAAATACAAAAAAGAGATGCAGAAAAATGCTATGAAAAAATTAAAGAGGGAAAAACTTGCCTGAATTAAAGAGGTGGGATTTTAGGAAAGGCTTTAGGGAGAAGCTAGCTTTTGGACTGGCCTTATGGGGAGGGAGGCCTTCAACACAGATGAAGACTGAATGCAATATTGCAATGCTAATCTCTCTCCTCCCCTCCTCTCCCATACAAGTTAGTCTAATTTTTCCATAAAAGATATTGAGACAATCTTTGAGTTTTGATGAGGAATTGACATAATGTTGTGGTCATCATAGTTTGTTATAAGGAGTTCCAAGGTGTGATGATTGACTGATGGATCAATATGGACAATCCAGGCAAGATATCTTTACTTACCTGAATCAAATCAATATATCCTTGCCATCTAACATACATTGAAAATCCTCCTCTCCAGCCATGACAAAGATCAATTACTTTTTGTCAAATGTTGATTAACCAATGGGTATTTCATTTTGTGCCAATATAGAACCCAAAGTACCAGGGTATTGGTTTATTAGGCTCAGCACAGAACATTTTAGGCTTGGTGATGGTAGTAATGGGATGAACAAAGGCACAATGATGGGAAAGGATAGGATGGGAAAAGAGAACGAGGAGTAATCTGAAACATATATATGGATAGCATAAAGCTAGAAAGAATAGTTGAAGTTATTTTGTGGAGGACCTGAAATGAGAATGAATGAATGACAAAGTAAACAAACAGTTAATCCCTAACTATGTGCCAAGATTGGACTAAATACTGAGAATACAAATTCAAAATTAAGGTTGTCTTTGTTGTTAAGGATCTTAAAATCTAATGGTAAAGACAATGCATAGAGAGGAGTGTTGTCTGTGGGTTGTATGGTGTCTTAGATAGGAAAGGCTCAGAAATGGTTAATGGAACCATCAGAAAAATAGGTCAATATACATTTTCCAGTAGCAATATCAATGTTGATTTGATTTTTATTCCAAAGCTGGGCTAAGGAAATATTATAGAGGAAGAATTGATAAAAAGAAGATGGTCAAGAAGTAGTCTGAAAATAATAGCTCATCTAAATATAGTAGAAAAAAGGAAGAGGAGGAGGAGGACTCTCCTGTTAGGGTAGCAAAGGTCTCAGGGCAAGGGTCTCACAGATCAAAGGGGTAAATGCACCAGTTAAGATTTGTAGTTGGAAAGTTTGGCAGCAGGTATCATGAACAAAATCACTAGGAAATAGAAGTACATTTTTTGTTCAATGGGGCCACTTAAAGCTTCAGAGTAATTCATGATAAAAATGATTTGGCATGAAATGAACTAAAGCTATGAAAAATGAATTGGAAAAGAATAGACAGGAAACAGTTAAGTTATTATTTTAGTCTTGATAGGAAGAGATTAGGGTTCTCACTATGATAATTGCAATGGAGGAATATCACAGAAGATTGAATTAGCAGGACTTGGCAATGGATGGATGTAAGTGCAAGGGAAATGAGAGGGTTAGCCAATTTTCCTTAATTTTTGACCTTTTGGATTTCTCCCAAATGAAAATTATTGATATTCTTTATGTACTTTCATCCTTGAAGTTCTTGTTGCATTTAGGTGAAGACACACTAATTCCATACTGCCTCCATAATCCTCTAGTAATCACTGGAAATGTCTTTAGAATGTTATAGTGCCACTTTACATTCTGTACTGCTTGACTAGAAATACAGTCCCTTTCCTTATTCTGGCAGCTCTTGAATGTTAAAAACAGAAATTCCAAGATAGAGATATAATTGCAAGAAGATAACTACTGGGATCCAAAGGTTCATCCATTTGTTTTCTCACAAAAGTTTATTATAGGATGAGGAAATAATCTCTTTGCTTATAATTATAATCCCATTGTTATAATTCAACAATCAAGGAACTCCCAAATTTGACTTTATACCCATGTTTCCTCTATAGATGAAGTTACATCAACCTAGATTCCTTTGTGGTGTGCAAGGTATGTCTTTTTATAGTACCTGTTATGGACTATTAAACTATTTTTGTCTTTTGTCTTCCATCTCTTGATGGAAGAGGAATGAATATGCACAGTTAAGTTTCTTATGAAGAATAGGTGGTAAGAACAAAAAAAGCAAAAAAATCCTCCAAACCTCCAAACCTTCAAACAAACAAACAAAAATGATGTTGTGTTGTTGTTTGTTGATAGATTGATTTTACCCCTGATATTCAACTCTTCCTTTCTGGTGAAGTAAAAATTTGGTCCTTACCTGAAGTGCAATATGCCTTTTCTTTTTTCTTTCTCTACAGGAAGTAATGAATTCTTCATTTTGATTTATGTGAGTCCTTCTTATCTTTATTCAGATATCAGCCATTCCAAGGTCAAGGGCCATACATTTCCACTTCCATACATTTTAAAAAGTGTCAATTTGTACAAGGTGGTTTAATAAATATTTCCATGATAATTGTGTCTCTGAGCATGACTGACCTCTTACTATAATGCTTCTGCAGTGTAATCTATATTTCATGGTTCATTTTCATTTTTTCATTATTTTAGTGATTCAAATGTTCTTCATGTTCATCAATTCTAATTAATTTTTTTTCATGTATTTTCTGATGATCAGATTCTCTTGATAACATTGAACTTTTAGTGAAATGAGTACCCTCAAATGAACAAGGTTATAATGGGGAACTGCCAAATATTAATAAGAACTTATCTTAATAAAGTATGTTCAGGACATAAAGCACTTTGGACACTTTAGGGGAAGCAGGGGCTATAATGGAAAGAACAACTAGGTTGGAATGACAGCAGATGAATTAAAATCTCAATTCTCCTATTTTCTACCTGTGCAGCAGAGGGAGAGTTGATTACCTTCTGTGGACCTCAATTTTTCTCTGTTAAGGGAAAGACTTGGAATGGATGACTTCTGAGGTAAAAGAAAGGTAAGTCTAGTGCATATAGTACTAGAGCTGGGGTCGGGAAGACCTGAGTTCAGATTCCTATGTCAACCATGTGAATCTGGTCAAGTCATTTAATGAATGCCTTAGTCCCTTCAACTGCAAAATAGGAATATAATACCTATCTCCCATGGTCATTTTGAAGATCAGATGAGAAATTACATACCATAAATCATTATATAAATGCAGATATTATTGTGATTATTGCCATCATACTATCGACTCTAAATATTTGATCCTATTGTATAATTTGATTTTCATAATAACTTATGAGGCAGGTACTTGACCTTCCAGTTCTGGGTTTATAGTTCAGATGCTCTATAATTAAGGAAACTGGGAGTTAGAAAATTTAGATGACTTACATATGGTCATATTGCTTGTAACGTCTAGAGACAGGGACTTTTAACCAGGCCATCCCTGCTTCCAAGTCCCACTAATCCAGATTGTCTCTCAAAAAATAGCTACTTTCCATCTTTGATGCTCTCTGCCACATTTTCTCTGTTGACTCACATCTATTATTTCCCTTGAGAATAGGCCTGAAACTGATCTTTCATTCATTACTTTATTTATTCATTCATTCTTCCATTAAATAAGCATTTAGTAAGCACCTGTTTTTCATTTTTGGTCACTGGAAGAATTATAAAGATAATAAATGCTTCATAGTTCCTGTTGGCAAAAAATAGCGAAGAAGATAGGAGGCATATAGACAAATAATTATAATACTAAGTAGAATAATATATACATGTAAGAGATGTACAAGTAATGTTCTATGATATTTTAAACGAGAAAGAGGCCAGTTTAGACTGGAAGCATCAAGGAAGGCTTTATGGAAAAGATATTCCTGCCCTCAAGGAACTTATATTCCATATTTTTCTCATATTTATAGCATTGCAGAAATATAGTAAGGTAGCATGTACTATGCCAAAAGATATTAGAAAATATATAATTATTTTCACAATACAAATTAAATCTTTATTTTTTAGTTCCAACATTTGGATTATGGCCAACTATCTTGCAAAACTTCCCCCCTTCTCCAATAGCACTATTCAAAATGTTGGGGGCTGATATGTAGATGTAGTCATATTACAGTTTTTAAAGGATTTCAATGGTAAAAAAGGCAAAAGGAGATCTGACTGTTGGATGCCAAATAGAATGTTTGTGAAACAGTAGAGAACACAGGACTCACAGAACATTAGATCGAGTCTTTTAAATAAGAAAGTTTATATGAGCTATATAAAAAAGTAATGAGAGAACTGGAAGGCTTGTAGGCAATCAATGCCTTGTTGAAGTTTTATGAAATAATCATAATATGAATACTTTAGAAATAAAGTAGACATCATAAAGAGAACAGTCAAAGAGGACAAATCATGGAACTGAATGTTAAGCTATTAAGAATATAAGGGGAAAAAGAAAATAAAGAAAAATATTTCTCAGTTAAGTGAAATAAGAAAATAATGGAGGTCAAAAAATCAAGGAAGTATAGGCATAAACAATGCATCTTTGCAATTACTCCCATGGTAGAAGTCTCCAAAAAGAGATTCTGATTGAAAATGGAGGAGGCCGGGGGGGGGGGGAGAGGGGCAGGAGGAGAAGCAACTTAATGGACAAGGAAGAAGGAAAGAGTATAATTTTTAAAATGTTGAAATGTTGTTTTTAAATATTTTAAAAGAATGACATATTACAGAGAAAGAGCAGATGGAGTCTGAATGCAGATAGAAACACAATTTTTCTTTATTTTTCTTGAGTTTTATTTTTTTTTGGTTACTATTTTCTTTCACAATATGACTAACATGGAAATGTATTTTGCATGACTGCATATGTATACTTTATATCAAGTTGCTTGCTTTCTCAATGTTGGAGGAGAAGGAGGGAGAGAATTTGGGGCTCAAAAAATTTGAAAAAAAAGTTAAAATTGTTTTTGCATGTAATGGGAGACAAATAAAATATTAAATTTTTTTTAAAAAAAGAATGATATGCTTATTTCTTAGTCTCTCTTTTCAAATATTTGCTGTAAGATACTTTTAAAAATATAAATGTTTTAAAGAACTTTGACTGATTTGAAAATTTATTAATCTATATTTTTTATGTTTTTATTATGTGCCCAAGAACATAGTTGGTACCTTAATAGATATTAAAGATATTTCAAACCATGTTTGAAAAGCATAAGGGTTGTGTTTTTAAATATTTTCACATAGTCTTATAAATTTTAATAGTAATTATTAGCCTTTGAGTTATCAAGAAAATTGGCCATTTCAACTAGCATTGATACCTGAATCAGAAGTTTAAAAAAATCCTCATGTTAAAATGTTGGTGTAGGCAAAGAATCGCACTTATTTTCCAGCCCAAATCAAGGCACTCTATTTAATCACTATCATCAAATTAAGCAACAGCAAATATATAAAAATACTGTAAGGGAAGGTCTAGGTAGAAAAGTGTAAAGGCAATAAACATTTAATCCTGGCACTCATTTAAATTAAAGAAAGGTGTGGGGGTTTAACTAGTGGAATCAGTGAGACCTGTGACCTTATTGTTAAGCCACTAAATCATGTCTGACTCTTTGTGACCCCATGGACCTGATTGTCCATGGGATTTTCTTGGCAAATATATTGAGTGTTTTGAAACCATTTCCTTCTCCAGGGGATTAAGACAAATAGACATAAAATGAGTTGCCTAGGTCACATATTTTAAAAATGTGTGAAGCCAGATTTCAATTCAGGTTTTCTTGACTCCAATTCTAGTACTCTATCCACTGAGCCTTAGCTGCCCACCTATAGATCTACTCCTACCCTTTCACTAGTTTTATCTTAGGATCTCTACTCTCTGGGTTTTGGTTTTTCCAACAGGGTTAATCAAAGAATCGTACATTTACAGGTAAAAGGAGAACAGATGATATCTAGTCTAACTTCTTCATTTTACGGATAAAGAAATAGAGATCTAGAAAGGTTAAATGACTTGACCAAGGTCATGGAAGGTGTAAGCTGGGTCTTGATCCAAAGTCATACAATCAGAAGATAAGAGATTTAGAGGAGGAACAGACCTTCATGATTGTTCATTCCTATCTCCTTATTTAACAGTTTAAAAATTGAGTTTCAGGTAGGTCCTCTGTCTCCAAATCCACTGTAATTTACACCATATCTTGCCTCTTTCCTTTCTCATAGAGGTGAAATGGGAGACAATAGCAATTCACATTTATATAATGTCTTCAGTTACAAACTGCAAATGATCCTATGATGCAAGTAGGGCAAGTATTTATTACTTCTATTTTACAGTTGAGAAAACAAAAACTGAGTGATTGGTTCAAGCAAGTCCACCAAATATCACTCAGAACAAGTCAAAGGAATTTTTAATTACTATATCCTTGTCAGAAATAATGAAAAAATGTTAAAAGATTTTTGCTGCTTGTGGGTAAAATGATAGTAACAGATGATGGAAAAATGTAAAGGTATGGAAGCATGGTACAATGGAGTGTGTGTGTGTGTGTGTGTGTGTGTGTGTGTGTGTGTGTGTGTGTGTGTGAAGAACTAGCTCTGGAGTCAGAAGGCTGGGGTTAAAGTACCAGTTCTGATTCTTACTTTTTGTATGATGTTGGGCAAGTCAGTTTCTCTAGATCTTAATTATTTTATCTATTAAATAAGTGTGTTAGGCTGAATGGTCCCTGAGGTTTTTTTTTCCAGCTTTAGCTATTTTATAGACAGGTATATTGCTTCTGCTTTTGTTTTTCACCAAAAAATAAAATTTTCAAATGAGAAATACAAAAATAGTTAATAAAAAAGAAAATAAAAAAATCTCAAAAAAACCCTAAAATAACACATTCATTCATCAGTCTTAGATTTTAAAAATTTATTAACTATTTTTGTATTTCTCTAAAATTTTCTCCCTCCCTCTCTCTCCCTCTCTCCCTCCCTCCCTCCCTCCCTCCCTCTCTCTCTCTCTCTCTCTCTCTCTCTCTTTCTCTCTCTCTCTCTCTCTTCCTCTCTCCTTCCCTCCCTCTCCTTCTTATCCTCATCCCTTTTTATAGACTGCTCCCCATGCCTGTAATGTATTATCCCTTCTTTCTCTTCTTCAAATCCCTAATTTCTCCTTTCCAAATACCACCACTTTTATGTAAGAGCTTTTTTGATCTCATCCAACTACTAATACCTCTCTTCCAATGTTCCTTTCCTGTATGTTGTATATGTTTATTTTCATATACTTATGCATGTACATATCATTTACCCTAATAGGATATGATTAACTTCACGTCACTTTCATTTGTATCCCAAACCCAAATATAATATGGTGTCTGAAGTAAAGTAGGCACTTAATGAATGCAGTTTGTTCATTATCATTATCACTGGCATT
The DNA here is from genome assembly GCA_023553655.1 of Myrmecobius fasciatus. NCBI lineage: Eukaryota > Metazoa > Chordata > Mammalia > Dasyuromorphia > Myrmecobiidae > Myrmecobius > Myrmecobius fasciatus. Next base: position 341,192 of record JAJPUD010000945.1, read on the forward strand.
GTTATAACTATGACTATTATCATTTATTATCAGTTTCCCTACTAGGATATAATAATAAAAAATTCTTATAGGAAGGAATTATTTTTCATTTTGTATTTGTAACCCTGATATTTAATATAGTGACAACCTTTTTGTTCTTATTCTTTGGTGGAGTGAGGGAGCAGATATTTGTAATTTTATTTTGAAATAAAAGTTTTGTTGTACTATCTCTAGTATATGCAAATGTACTGTTTCAATGAGTTCATTTTAGTTTGTTCACCAAATTAAGTCAAGTTGAAAAAGTACATTTGCATAAGCTAGAGATAACATAATGAAACATTATTTCAAAGTAAAATTGTGATATCTATTTATGATTATTTGTATTTAAACTTGCATTTGTACACGTAAATGAAATTGCAGTAAGTTAAGATTATAAAAATAATCTTGTGGGTCAGTTGACACACATAATACACCTGATCCTTCCCAGCATTCTGAGAATCCAGAGAAATACAAAAATTAGTTTCTTCCCTCCCCCTACTAACTGATTGAATATTCTTGATTGAGTCACTTTTCCATTCTGGGTTTTCAATTTCCTGCTCTCTAAAATGAGAACTCAATACTAGGTATCTACTCTTTAAGCTCTAATGTTCAATGACCAAGACTTAGCACAAATTATATCAAATGGAACAAAATTGAAATTTCTCTTGATTCCCAGGCTAGACTGTTTGTGCCTCTAATGCATTAGCATGAAGCAATAGCATGAATAAGATTATAGCTTATGTCTTCAGCCTCCTATAAACAAAAGTTCCCTGATAGATTGAATTGCCTTCATCAATGTGACTCAATTAATGATAAAGCATGTGCTTTTACAATTAGAAATGTAATGCACATCTTCTGCATTTATTTATAGAATTTCCTCTATTGCTATTTTCTTAAAAACATTTAAGCACTACCTTTTACATGAAGCCTTTGTTAATATTTCCTAGTCTGCTAGTTCCTTTCCTCTACCTACTGTCCAAAGGAAAAAAAAAGACCTGTTTATTTTATATTTTGTAGAGATTTATTGTCATCTATATTGTTACTTCCCATCAAAAGATATGAATATAAATTCCTTGAGAGCATGGCTTGTTTCATTTTTTCTTTCTGTTCTTCTTACCTTACACCAGTACCTGGTACATTATCAGGTATTTATTAAATATGTGTTGCTTCATTGTGCAGTGATCCAGTATGACAGACCTAACTCTTTTCAGAAATACAACAATCCACAACAATTCCAAAAGATTCATGATGGAAAATGCTATCCTCATCCAGTGAAAGAATTGATGAAGCCTGAATGCAAATTGAAGCAAACTGTTTTTACCTTCTTTGTTTATTTTGTGTTCTACCCTTTTATTCTGGTTCTTCTTTCACAACATGATTAGTGGAAAAAACTTTTATTACAATTGCACGTGTATAACCCAAATCAAAGGGCTTATTATCTTGGGAAAGAGGGAAGAGAGGAAGGAAGGAGAAAAATTTGAAACTAAACTATCTTTATGTGTAATTGGGGAAAAAGGCTATTTGGATAAAAAATACTTGTTTCTTCTTTGCCTGATTGATTAGCCCCAAACAAAAAGGTTATGTAGGTATCTCTTTCTTTCAATTCTCCTGTTATTCCCAAGGGAAGTCTTCACATGCTTCACATGTATGTATATACATGTATATATATATATATATATATATATATGCTATAGCTCTTTAGAGTCACAGGCAAGTAGTTGAGTGATTTGGTGGATCCCAAAGGCAGAAATCAGCCCTGAAAAGGGCTCATACTTGAGCTACTAGTCTTCCCATCAGACATGTAACAACTGTCTGAACTTGGGCAAACCACTTAATTTCTCTAGACCTCAGTTTTCCATATCTGAAAAATGAGGGAGTTTGACTTGAGGGTTTCTAAAGTCTAAAGACTAAATCTTTAGTCCTGTGATTTAGCAAATTATAGTTACAAATAAAATTGTACTTATTAAGTATTTTCAATGTGTCAAGTACTGGGGATATAAACAGAAAATCAAGCCAGTCTATTAAAAAAGCTCACATTTTAATAGGGAACAGAAAACACAAATAGGATATTTTTACCTATAAGCCAAATAGAATGGTTTTATTTTCTTTTATTTCAGTTCTATAAATAAAGTTATTTTTTACCATTTGTTAGACAAATTTGGCATTTATATCTGGCTTTTGAGAAGACTGGTAGTTGGTAGCTGCTTTAGAGGCATGTATGTATCTTATTGAATTCCACGAGGTTTGTCTCTTTGGACAATATCTGTGCAAGCTGGGTTAGATACAAGAATGGTGGTCTATAGTAAATTGATATCTCTAGAATTTTTAGTGATAACAGCCCATTGGTGACAGTTGTTCAACAAGTGACATTTGTGGTTTTAGAGATGATAGGAATCTTAACCATAGGTATTGTTCCCATTAAAAATGACCATTAAGGTCTGATTGGGATTAGGGCCTTTGCTTTGGGGAGAAGATTGTTTTTTTTTTATTTTTTATTTTTTGCTTTTTGCTGAGGCAATTGGGGTTAAGTGACTTGCCCAGGGTCACACAGCTAGGAAGTGTCTGAGACCATATTTGAACTCAGGTCCTCCTGACTTCAGGGCTGGTGCTCTAACCACTGTGCCACCTAGCTGCCCTGGGGAGAAGATTGTTAATTATTATTTCTGGGTTCATATCCCATTCTACTTCCACAAGAGTCAGAGAGGAAGTAATGCTTAAGGTCGTGGTAATTGTTTAGTCAACTGTTTGAGGCCATCCCTGGTCTCTCAGGATGCTACTTCAGGTGTGGTGGCTTACCTGTTTTATTGGTCACAGATGGTTGGCAGTCAGTGTTGCACAGGGTATGTATGCAAAGTATTAAAAAAAACCCACTTCTTACAGGAATATAGCATTTCACTCTCCTTACAACAACCCTAGTAGCATGAGTATTAATGTATCTGTGTTACAGGTGGAGAAACTGAGACACAGAAATCTGCAAGACTATATAGGGTAGTAAGTATTGGAAATAAGTCCTTCAAACTTGGAATTTTTTATTCTAAATACAGAATTATTCCTACTATATGCCTCTAGTTGTGACATCTTGATGGTGCAGTGGATCTGGGGTTATGAAGATTTGAGTTTAAATGTAGTTACAGATACTAGCTGTATGAACTGAACAAGCCACTTAATCTCTGATTAAATTTCTTCATCATAAAATGGAGATAGTAATAATATCTACTTCATAGATTGGGTTGTAGGATAAAATGATATATAAGATTTTACAAACCTTAAAGCAATGTGTGTGTGTAAGTAATCTTAGTATTATTATTATTAATATTATTCTAGTTCTTTTCCTTTAGGCAGTAATGACACAAAGAGTAGTGGAATTCAAGCTCCCATTTTAGGGTGGTTCATATTTTCACAAACTCCATAATTTTGATGATGTTTCATGGCACCTTAAAGAATGATAAAATACCATATTGAGAGTGAGATGAAATAATTGAATCAATCCCTTCATTTTAGAGTGGAAAAAATCCCCAAAATCTGAGGTTCAGAGAGACCAAGAGATTTGCATAAGGCCACTCAGTTAATAAGTGGCACAGAGAGGATTTCAACTCCAGTACTCTGATTTAAAATCCTGTGCCTTTTCCTCTGTACTTTGATTTAGCCAAAAAATCAGTTCACTTTGAATCAGAATCATTTAATCCCTTGCCAATTATCTAAGTAAAACTAGTAAATAGAGCATCTTTGAACCTCAATTTCATCATCTGTAAAATGGGAGCAAACTGTAAAAATGGGGACAACCTTATGGAGTTGTTTCCAGGGGAAGAAGAGCTTTTGTGTCATGTTTTATGAATATGAGCTATGATTTTTAAAATTATTTTTATTATTGTTATGCTAATAATAATAGTATTATCCAGACTATTCAATTTACAGTGAGAAGGTCTGGGTCTCAATTATGGTTCTGCAACTATGTAAACTTGAACAAGTTAATTGCCTTTTATGAGCTTTGGTTTTCTCATCGGTAAAATGAGGGGTCAGAATAGATGATCTTTAGTTTCTAAATCTACAATTCTATGATTTTGTATCTGCATATTTTTGTCACAACTCCAAAGAATTTATAAATTTTATCTTTGAAGATGGTAATGTGGAGACTGAGTGAAAAGAATGGGTCTTTGACCAATTTCAAAATAATTGTATATCCCAGAAGTATAGTTCTCAGTAGCAGGAATATGAAGGGCCAAAGAAATGGTAACAAGAGACTGTGGAATGCCCTAATAGAAGATTTGAAATTATTTTTTTCTTAAGGGAATATAACAGAATGTCATGCATTTAAATGTCTGGAAATGAGAGGAGGTATATATTCTTCATTGGAAAATTATACTTGAAAGTAGCAAATGGGTGTTTGAAACAGAATTTATACATTAGTTTCAGGCCAATAATTGTTTGGCAAGTATAATTCATTTTAAAGCATTTTTTCTTATGTGTTTAAAATAAGAGAGTACTTTGTCACTCTGGAAAAAGAGGTGACTTCTCTTTTGATTCAATTTTGATATCCAGATGCAGGCAACAGAAAAATAGTACATGGTCTGATCTACCATCAAAAGCTCCTTACCCATCATTTTGAAGTGGCATGTATATGCCAGTTTACTACATGGTCAAGATGGTGTTCTATATCAGAGCACTGAGATTCTTGGATCATTAGAAGAGTGAAGTTCTGGGGCTGCACCAAATGCTGCAAGAGAAAATAAAAACCAAAGTAAGACTTTCAGGGAATTGAATTTAGTGGGAATCTATGTCCATTGCTTCATTCTACAGTCCTATTGGTGTTCTCAATTTGGGAGTAGCCCTAAGGATCCAGGGCTAGAATGAAGCAACCATATCTAGTGTGACTGATTAAATCTATTGTAGTCTTGTGAACAGTATTGTGAGGACTGAGTCAACAACAACAAAAAAAGTAGCATCTGATCTGGGCTTTGTTATCTCCTAGTAACCTGGAACACAAGTAACTTAACCTCTTTATAACTTTCTTTGTCTGATAAATGCTTATAATGAAAACAGTGAAACTGACAAGTATTTTACTTTGGGCAAATCATTCCAACTTTCTATCTGTTTTTCATCCATGGAAAGGATGGACTAATTCGTTTACGACCTAACTTACAGCTCTTTAACCTGTGATAATATTATCTCTCTGGCTTAGTTTATTTGGTTATTCCATCAGCTAGCATCATATGTAATGGTGATAAACTGGAACCATTCCCAATAAGATCAGGGGTGAAACAAGGTTGCCCACTATCACCATTACTGTTCAATATTGTATTAGAAATGCTAGCCTTGGCAATAAGACAAGAAAAAGAGATTAAAGGAATTAGAGTAGGTCATGAGGAAACCAAATTATCACTCTTTGCAGATGATATGATGGTCTACTTAGAGAACCCTAGAGAAGCAACTAAAAAACTATTAGAATTAATCCACAGCTTTAGCAAAGTTGCAGGATACAAAATAAATCCACATAAATCATCAGCATTTTTATACATCACCAACAAAATGCAACAGCAAGAGATACAAAGAGAAATTCCATTCAAAATAACTATCGATAGTATAAAATATTTGGGAATATATCTGCCAAGGGAAAGTCAGGATCTATATGAGCAAAACTACAAAACACTCTCCACACAAATAAAGTCAGATCTAAACAATTGGAAAAACATCAAGTGCTCTTGGATAGGTCGAGCGAATAT
>JAJPUD010000945.1:351929-376453 GCA_023553655.1 Myrmecobius fasciatus
TGCAATTTTGTCCAGGAATGACTTTGAACAGGCTTAGCAGTTGTATAGATACACACACACAGATACACACAAACACATGAACTTGCTTCTTTATAGTATTAAGCATTTGCCTTCTATTGTTAGCTAGAACTATTGCTTAAAAAACAATTCTAATTTTATTTCATTAATACAGTCTTTGCATAAGGAACAAGGCTAGCTACTGACGAACTGTTATCTTAATTTCTCCATTATGAATTTCTTTTAAATTTATCAAGCATTTAATATCTTTTTATAGAAAGCTATGTCTAATTATAAGGCACTTGAATAGAAACATTAAAAGATTCAGTAGAATGATTGATAATCAATGAATCTAAAAGGTGATCAAAGACTCAGAGGTGATGCTCAAGAGAGCTTGTGCCCTCAACTGGAACATAGAACTTGGATTCCACATTGGCCTGTTAACAGAGAAATTTTTTTCACATTGTCCAGGCTTGTAATACAATTCCTTCAGCTCATTATGTAATTGATTTCTAGTTTTTTTCCTCTTTTGCTTTCCTTGAGCAAACACATGTTTATTTGTGAAAGGGATGATTGAAAGACCAAGTGAAGAAAATAGGAGGATTAAGTGATTACAGATAAAATTAAAGATTAAGATGTATTTGCTAAATAATGGGAAGATATATTTTTCTCTGACTGCAAGTTGTCTTATAGTTCTGTGGAGGTACAAATGGTATGAATGAAGGGAGAAAGCAGAGGAAAATGTAAAGGACACAGGCCTTGAAGTCAGAAGATCTGAGTTCAAATCTTAGTTTTTATATTTACAAGCTATGTGACTTAATCAAGTCACTTCAACATTCCGAGACTCAATTCTTTCATTTATAAAAAAATGAATAACAATCTGTGTACCAACAATCTTACAACATAATTTGGAAGTAAAAGACAACAATATCACCTGTGATTTTATTGATTTAGGTACTACTGAATGAAGAAACTGCCTTTACCAATGCAGGCCAATACCTTTGAAATCTATAGTCTTAAAAATTATCTAGAACAATTAAGTTGTAAAGGATTCTCACGATAAAATTCCAGTATCTATTAGAGTCAAAACTTCAGTTCAGGAACTGAGAGTGGCTCTCTTTACTCTATTTACTATTCTATGATACCTTTCTTCTTGATAAATGCTAAATAATCAGTATAGTAGTATAAAAATGAGAACTATTTACTATTGATTACATTTTTTTTTCTATTTCATTAAACACTTTTATATATTAAACTAAAGAAACCTCTATTTCCATAAGTTTTTATACAGGTAGGTGGCGTAGTGATCAAACACTAAGCCTGAAGTCAGGTCCAAATCCAAGTTGAAATTTTGCCCTAGATACTTACCTGCTGTGTGACTCTAGTCATATCATCCAACTTCTGTCTCCTTCAGCTTTCTCAACTGCAAAGTGGAAACAATATCTACTTAACAAAATTGCTCTAAAGATCAAGTGAGATAATATTCTAAAGCACTTACACATAGTCCTGGCACATTCTCACTGCATGCTTTTCACCTTTCTTCTATCTCTATATATCACAAGTAACATTTTTAGATTCTAATTTTTACTGTATTCTGCTATCCTTTTTATATTTTATGTGTTTGTTGCTTCCACATTCATGGCTATAACTGCTAATTTTTAAAATTTCCTTCCATTCTATTCTCATACATTTTATTCTTCCCTCTATCCTTTCTTGAAGAGTTTGTTTTGCTTCTGACAATGCCTCCACTAATCTATTCTCTCTCAAATTCTGCTGTTTCTCTGAATTCCTTGAGCTGCCATTTCCTATTGGGAAAAAATTATTTATAAACCTCTTTCTGTGTGTGTGTGTGTGTGTGTGTGTGTGTGTGTGTGTGTCTCTGTTTCTGTCTCTCTGTATCGCTGTCTCTATCTCTCTGTATCTGTCTCTATCTCTCTGCCTCTGTCTCTTTCTCTTGCTCTGTCTCTGTCTCTCTCCCTTCCCCAATGTGTGTATTCCTCCCTCCTTTAATCAGTTTGAATGGAAGATTCAAGTTTCATTCATTCCCCATCCTACCACCTTCTTGTTATATAGAATTGCTAAAAATAAAATTTGTATACCTCTTTTATGTAAGATAATTTTCCACATCCTTCCTCTCATTTCCCCCCTAAGTGTGTTATTATTTCCCACCCTTCTTTTGAAATTAAAACATAATAGAATCACTTCATAGTCCTCTTCTATTTATATTCCCTTTATGACCCCTACTGGTAATACAGTTCTTAGTGGCTTCAGCTATAATTTTTTCCAGTCCTTTTTCAGTTGTATCCAATTCATCATAATCCCATTTGGTGGTTTCTTGGCAAAAATACTAGAGTGAGTTGTCATTTTCTTCTTCAGCTGATTTTATAGATGAGAAAGCTGAGACAAACAGGGTTAAATGACTTGCCCAGGGTCACACATCTAGTAAGTGTCTTTCTAAGTGTCTAGTAAGTGTATTTGAATACAGGAAGAAGACTCTTCCTGAATTCAGGGTTGGCACTCTATTTACTATACCTCCTAGCTTTCCCCTTATCTATTATTAAAATGTAAACAAAGAGAAGTGATGGACTCAATGCAAATTGAAGAGTTTTTTCCACTATTTTTCTTTCTTTCTTTCTTTTGCAACATGGATAACATGGAAATTTTTATATGCTTTCACAAGTATTATTGACCTCATATTACATGTTTTCTCATTAGGTAAAGAAGGAGAGAATTTGTAACTCAAAATTTTAAAAATAAAATTTAAAAATCAATGCTATTTTAAAAGAGTTTAATAAAGAATATAAATAGTTTAACTTTTCTTAGTTCCTTATGATTCCTTTCTCATGGTTTTCTTTTTATGCTTCTACTGACTCCTTTTGTTATATGTCAGATTTTCTATTTAGTATTGGGCTTTCTATCAGAAGTTCTTCATTTCCTTAGATTTTTCCTTAGAGATTCATTTCCCCCCTATAAGATTATAGTCACATTTGCCTGGCTCTGTTATTCTTGTCTCTAACCTTTCTTCAATATTATATTCCATTCTCTTACTTTCCCCCCTATTTTTCCTGTATTGATCTTATTTGGTTTTAAAAAAGAATCTAAAACTCTTTTTAATTTTTACTTTAACTCTTCTAGGAATTCTTGTTGAACTTGTGTTCAAGCTGCATTTTCCTTTGAGATTTGGCATGTGGGTGTGTGTGTGTGTGTGTGTGTGTATGTGTGTATGTATGTATTTGAATCATTTCCTTCTTGATTTGCCTTGAATTTCTTTGTTTACACAATAGGCCTTTATGATAATTTTTTTTTGTTTCTTTACTCATTTTTTCAGTCTACTTCTTGACTTTGGACTTTATCTTAGTGTTGGGCTCTAAAATTTCAGAGGGAGATATTTGATCTGAACTTCTAGATCTTTCCACTGCCTTCACTGTTCCTGTTAGGAGCCTGCAAAATTTCAGTGCTCCCAAATTATTGTGACTTGAAGTGAATTCAGTTCCCTCTCCACTTTGTCTGAGTTCTAGGTTATTCAGACTTGGGTTTCTTGTTGAGAGTTTCAAGAAACTTCTGCTAGATTCAGTCACTATTAGCTAGCTGGCAAGACTGACAATTTAGAGCAACAGATGTGTCAGATACACCATTTGTTCTGTTACGCTGAAATCTGCTCTTGGGATCAGAGCCACAGAGCTAGCATTTACTTCTTGAGTTTGTTCCTGACTTAGTCCGTAACCCATGACCACTCCTCTTTCTGCTCTGGATTTCTGACTTAGAATTGGGTAGTAGAGGACAGAACTGCAAGATGGTAATGTTCCTATACTTATCACTTGTTCAGAAATGTCCAGGATTTCTTTCTGTCCTGATGCCCTGCTTAGTTTCTCTTTAAGTCCAGTGGCTTTAGAATATTCTGCACTCTAGTTCCTGGTTAGGTTCCCTCCCCAGTGTTTATAGATCTCTCTGGTTGCTTCTCTAAACTATATTGGGGTTGAAAATGACTCCCTGACCAGAGTTGTACCAGACCTAAAACTATACTGCAGAGCAGTGTCATCAAAATCATTTGGTACTGTCTAAGAAATAGAGTAATCGATCAATGGAATTGGCTAGGTTCACAAGACACAATAGTTAATGATTATAATAATCTACTGTTTGATAAACCCAAAGACCCCAGCTTCTGGGATAAGAACTCACTATTTAACAAAAATTGTTGGGAAAATGAGAAATTAGAATGGCACAAACTAGGTATTGACCCACAACTAACACCCTATACCAATATAAGGTTGAAATTAATTCATGATTTAAACACAAAGAGTGATATTATAAAGAAAATATAGTCTACTTCTCAGATCTGTGGAGAACGAAGGAATTTTTGACCAAAGAAGAACTAGAATGTATTTTGGAATGCAAAATGGATAATTTTGATTATATTAAGTTGAAAAAAGTTTTGTACAAAGAAAACCAATGCAGACAATCTAGAAGAGAAGCAATAAAATGGGGAAAAATTTTATATCCAAGGGTTCTGATAAAGGCCTTATTTCCAAAATATGTAGAGAATTGACTCAAATTATAAGAATTCAAGGTATTCTCCAATTGATAAATGGTCAAAATTTATGAATAGACAATTTTCAGATAAAGAAATTAAAACCATTTCTAGTCATATGAAAAGGTGCTCTAAATCACTATTGATCAAAGAAATGCAAATTAAGACAACTCTAAGGTACCACTACACAACTCTCATATTGGCTAAGATGACAGGAAAAGATAATGATGAATTTGGAGGGGATGTGGGAAAACTGGGACACTAATACATTATTGGTGGAGTTGTGAACTGATCCAACCATTCTGAAGAGGAATTTGGAACTATGCCTAATGGACTATCAGACTGTGCATATCCTTGATCCAGCAGTGTCTCTACTGGGCCTATATCCCAAAGGGATCACAAAAAAGGGAAAAGGACCTATGTGTGCAAAAGTATTTGTAGCAGCCCTTTTTTGCAGTGGCAAGAAAATGGAAACTGCATGGCTGCCATTAGTTGGAGAATGGCTGAATAAGTTATGGTATATGAATGCTATGGAATATTATTATTATATAAGAAATGATCAGCAGGATGATTTCAGAGAGGCCTAGAGAGACTTACATGAACTGATGTTAAGTGAAGTGAGTAGAACCAGGAGAACATTGTGCACAGCAACAGCAAGATTATAAGATGATTAATTCTGATGGATGTGGCTCTTTTCAGCAGTGAGGTGATTCAGGCCAATTCCAATGGTCTTATGATGAAAAGACCCATGTGCACCGAGAGAGAGGAACTGAATGTGGATCACAAAATAGTATTTTCATCTTTTTATTGTTGTTTGCTGGTATTTTGTTTCAATTCTCATTTACTTCCTTTTTGATCTGATTTTTCTCATGCACCATAATTGTGGATATATATATATATATATAGAATAATTGCACATGTTTAACATATTGGATTATTTATCATCTATGGGAGGATTGCCATCTATGGGAGGAAGAGAAGGAAAAATTTGGAAAACAAGGTTTTGCAAAGGTGAATGTTGAAAATTATCTATGCATACATTTTGAAAATAAACAGCTTAAAAAAAAAACAAGATTATGTGATGATCAATCAAAAAAGAAAGAAAGAAAGAAAGAAAGAAAATGATTCCCGGTGACATTTTTTTTTCTGATTAGAATTTTGTCTGGAGTATTTTATAGATCTTTGCTGAAGAGACATAGTAGGAAAACTACTCTGTAATACGTTCATTCCTCCTACTATCTCTTCCTAAATTCTATCATCATCAAAACACTGACTATTTAACCCAATACAACAGGCAGAAATAAAAATGCCTTGTGTGTGTGTATGTGTGTATTTTTCTCTCCTAGTTATATAATTACTTATGAGATCATCAGATATGTGACAGAGACAGAGGTCCATTCAGGAGGGATTCTGGAAATCATAAATTATGCAGTGAAACTATTCCCATGTTTCAGAGATTGACATAGCACATACTCTTCTCAGAAAATTTCCAAGCATATAAAGTTATCCAGATTGGTCAATTTAATTAAATTCATTAACTTCCCCTCTCCTTTAAAGCCCTGAGTATAATCATAAATACTGTTATAATGGAGGGAGATTTCAGTTCATCCCTAGTAGCTCCTATTGTTTCCACCAATATTTTTTCAACTATAGTTGCTATCCCCAACTCTAGTACTGACCATTCTATAGCAAAATATTTTTCACTGTACAGTACTAATATGAGAATGTGGTTTTAAGGTGACTGAAATAAACCATTTCACTTCATTATGCCTTCATTTTCACAAATGTTTACAAACTGAAACATGTGAATTCCCACCACTACTAGCTATAATCATTGAGAATAGCATCAGGGTCCCCATTTTATAAAAAATAAATTTTTTTAATGCAAAAAACCTGAGAAGTTTAATCTCTTTTAAATTTCATATTATCAGGTTTGGAGAGAGGCAGAAAAAGAACCTAGGAATGACCCAACTTCCACCTGACCCTTGAGAGGTGGGTATATAAATCGGTAAGGAACTTTCTCTTCAGCCTAGGCTTTTGATAGCTTCAGACCTGGTATAGGTACACCAGTTTATATTAGGGTGGTTTTAGAAGGTTAAAATTAGTGTAATCCTAGAAAGTCAGATGTCTTCTCTCAGATGTAACTAAATTCTGTGTAGGAAATACTCCTGGAATAAAAGTCCTCAGGCTTTTTGTAGACTCATATTTTATTTTCTGTATTGAAAAACTTGGTTGTACTTCTAAAAGGAAGGAATGATAGGCTCATGACAATGTGATTGCCCCTTGCAGGAAAACTCTATGCCACTCATTATGGTGCTCCCACCATGATGAACCCTGATGGAATCAAAAACAAATTTTATGAAGACCTGGAGGCTCTTATCATCAATGTGCCAAAAGAGGACAAGCTTATAATACTGGGTGACATTATAATGCTAAATTAGTCTCAGAGTACCAGACATGGCAAGGAATTGTTGGGATGAATAGAGTTGAAAACAGCAACAGCAATGGTCATTTACTATTGACCTTCTCAACACCAACACTATATTCCATTTACCTAGATGCAATAAAATTTTGTGGATGCGTCCTTGCCGCAAACATTGGCATTTAATAGACTATGTGATTTTAAGAAGAAACAAACACGGTGTAAGAGTAACTAAGGCAATGTGTGGTGCACAGTGCTGGACTGATCATTGACTTATCCTCTTCAAGCTGAATATTCATATTCAACAAAAGTGGTAGCCTCAAGACAAAAAAACTACTAGAAGAATTAATGATGTCATTTTTGTCTTCTTTACAAACCAACAAACAACCAAATTAGTATTAATATACATGCTATTCTGTTTCACTTACAAAAATGCATATTAATTCAGATCATATTTCAGGCTATTCTTTATAATGATGAAATTAAGGAACAAATTAAGCATATAGATTTTTATACAGATGAGCTGAGGTCACTAAAAACCCCTGGAAAGAGTTGTACAAACTGGTACAAGGTGAAACAAGCAGAATCAGGAAAACATTGTACACAGTATCAATAACATTGTGTGGTGATCAATTATGGATGATTTAGTTCTTCTCAGTCACACAGTGATCCAAGACAAGTACAAAAGATTTACAAAGGAAAATGCTATCTACATCCAGATAAAGAACTAATAAACTCTGCTAATCAAAACATGGTTTTTCATTTACTTTATTCTTTTTCATGTTTTTTTCTTTTGACCTATTTTTTCTTTCACAACTGTGACTAATATGGAAATACATTTTATATTGTAGCAAATGTCTAAACTACATCAAACTGCCTAACATTTTAGGAAGAGGAAAGGAGAGAAAGGGAGGAAGAAAAATTTGGTATTTAATTGGGAAAAATAAAATACTATTCTAAAGAAAACACAGAAAAAAGCATATAAGCTTACAATGAGACACAGGAGGAAAAAATGAGTAAGAACTTTTAAGTAGATAAGCACGACAATGTCTAAGTATTATATTCTAAAAGAAGGCTAGCAAAAGAATGAAAAAGAGAACAAGAAAATAAATTCTGCAGATTCTCCACAGGAAACCTTAGAATAGTAATTAAAAAAAGATAGTATAATAATTAGGTAAGAAATCAGAGCTTTAATAGAAAAATAGAAAGAAAACAAGAAAATTGAAAACTAGCTTCCAATGGAAAAATTTTCAAAAGTAGTAGAAGCTCTAAAAGAAAAAAAAGATTTGGAATTAAAAATACAGAAATAAAAGAGAATTTGGCAGAAAATTAAAAAAAAAAAACTTTAAATGAGAAAACAAATTATATACGGACCCTAGTGACTAGAGTGGCTGATCTTGAAAACATTACGACCAGAGTCAAAATTTATACACACACACACACACACACACACACACACACACACACACACACACACACATATATATATATATGTTATATATATATCACATATATACCTATATATACACACACAAACATCTATATATAGGTAGATATAAATACAGATAGATAAAATTCTGAACTTGAAGACACAAAATACAATGACATCATGTGTGTGTGCATATATGTATGTGGATGTGTGTGTATGTGTGTGTGTATATATATATAAAATTGAAGAGAGGAAGAGGCTGTATATAAAAACTTCAAATACTATATCATAAGGAACATAGTAGTCTTCTCAACCTACTGAATAATATCTCAGGAAAGTCTAAAAAAATCTGGAAAGAAAAGCACAATTTCCCTGTCACAGTGAGACAGATGTTCTGTTATTCAAGATCTGTAGGGAAGCAAATAAATGCATGAGAGCAAGAATCATTCACTAAATTCAGCTGGTCAAAGCATGTGAATAATACATTAAATTTTTTGTAATTATCAGTCATTTAAATTGTTTTAAAATCATTAATGTTAAAATAAATACAAATCAAAAGGACTGTTTCTCTTCACAATTAGTCATTTGGCAAAGATGAAAATGGAAACAATCACTACTGGACAGACAATGAGAAGACAGACAAGTTAGCATACTGTTGGGGGAAACTTTGAATTAATATAGCCTTTCTGGAAATCACTTTGCAATTATGTGAAAAAACTGACTAAAACATTCATACATTTTGACAGAGAGCCCAGCATGAGGAAGCAAAAGGCAGAAATAAAGATCCCATATGTAGTAAAATATTCATAATGATACTTTTTCTTTCTCCTGGTATCAAAAACCTGAAAGCAAAGTGGATGCTCATTAATAGGAGAACTGCTGAACAAACTGTGCCATAGGAACATAATATAATGATAATGTTTCATAAGATATCATGAACATATATATATTAAAAACAAGAACTAAGGAATATAAGAAATGAATATGTTTGAGAAAATCTGTCCAAATTGCTGCTGAATATAGTAAGCAGAGTCAGGAAATAATGGCTAGAAAAACACAATTTTTAAAAAGTAACAATTTCTTGTGCTATATATATATATATATATATATATATATATAAACAAGGAAAAATTTTGGATCCAAAGTAGAGATGAGAAAATACACAACCTTCATTTAATTATAAAAATGGGAAGTCAAGGGCATGGAATCTTGCAAATGCAGCCAGGCATGGTTACTGAATAAACTGGTTTTATTTAATTATTTTTCTTTGTTGTACAGGAAGACTTGCTGAAGATGAGGTTAACTGGGTGAGAGAAGGACATAATCTGGAAATGTTTGATGTAAAAACAAATGACACAAAGAAAACTAAAAATAACATAAAATGTACATTCTTTGATAGAAAAAAAATAACTCACTAGACCTATTCAAGAGATTTGGAACACTTTTGTTGTTCCTCATGACAGCTTTTGCAAATTAAAAAGTTGCTTACATACCTTGTGTTTTATTTATTCCTCTTCCTTTCTTTGGGGTTATGAAATTTTGCATAGAAATCTATATGAATTAACAATTTCTTGAACTTGAAATTTGAATATTTAAGAAATCCTGGATAGAATTGCTTTGTAAAATATTTGAGGTCCCCTGACTTGGTCTCTTGATCATTAACTAGATATATGGCTTTGGGTGAGCCATTTTTAGAATCTCAGATTTGAAATGGGACTTTGCTTAAGTGGTCTAATCCAGGGCTTTTTAAATTTTTTCCACTCATAACTCTTTTTTGCCTGAGAAATTTTTACATGTCCCTGGATATGTAGATGTATAAAACAGGTATAGAAATCAAACATTTATTAATAATAATAAATCATAATTTTATGACTCATCTTCATCTATAAGACCCCATATGAAGTTGTGACCCACAGTCGAAAAAGTTAGGGATTATACTGTGTGGGAATTGTTGAACAATTAAAATTATTAGAAATTTTTAAAATTTTAGACCAAAATCTGACTCCTTATAACTTCTACCTCTAAACTAGTTATGCTCTCTGGAACAAGAATTAATATCATATCTCTTAAAAGTTTTTCAAAATATATTTGGACCTAGCTATTGTGTTTCTATTAAATTGTCTCTTAGTTCCTTCAACCACTCTTCATACTATCCACATTTCAGACCCATCATCTTCACTGTTGCTATATTTTGATCACACATCTATTTATCAAGGTTTACCTTAGAATGAACCAATCAAAATTAATGTTGTACTTTAAATATTTTTTAAAAAAATTTTCATAAGAAACTATAACTATTACCCCTACCCCCTTAGCGTGGATATCTGAACAGCCTAAATTTTCTTTTTGTCTTTCCACATAGCACTTTACGTTCAGTTTATAGGGCAGAAAAGACTTTTTTCAAATAGGATCATAGATTTGGATCAGACACCATCTACTCCACTTTGGGGAGTTTCAATAACTCTTATAGACTAGTAAGTGTTTACTTGTTAATATTGAAAGTAAGTCTTAGTGACATATTGTTCCCGATTCAGCTTGTAAACCAGTGCTGTAGGAGACTTTGTGGAAGGACCCTCTGTTGAGCGAGATATAATTAAGTCTGCAACTTTGGTATTACTTGTTATATATCACCTAGCACGGTCATCTCCTCCCTGTTAGCCTTCACATATTGGCAAATGGGGAGGCTGAAATACAATGGCCCATCTCCTTTTGCTGATATGGATCTATCTGAATTATATTTATCTCATTATGAAAGTTACCAATAAAAGCTAATTACATTTTGAAGCCCTTGCTGATCTCCAGTGATCAGTGTTGTTACCTTTATATATTTTTTAACAAACTCTTTTAATTTACTTTTCCCTGAGTTTTGGCACATTAATCAAGGTGAAGCCTGGAAATAGAACTTTCCTTTTAACAATAAAATATACCTCATGATGCATGAACTTTTTCTTAAGTCATCTGTTACCCCCATCTTGTACTTGTGTCTGATTTTTTAAAACTAATTTCAGAACTTTATGTATATTTCTTTTAAACTACTTATTATTACTTTAAAACCTATTTCAAGCTTGTAAAAATATTTTTGGATGCAAGTTCTGTCATCCAATTTATTAGCCATTTCCTCCCAGTTTTGTGCCATTTTCAAATTTGATAAGAAACACAACAAAAATATATTAAATGCTTAGCATGTGGCAAGTACTGTATTAAACACTGAGGATTCAAATAAAAAAGACAAAACCTGTTTACTAACCTCAAGTTCATACTTTAATAGAGGAAAGAACATTGAAAAATAAAATTATATGCATAATATTTGCAGGCTACTGCAGAAACCTTTTATGTTATTTATTGATATCAATTTTAGAAATCATTACTATGCTTTTAATAGGATAGTCATATCCTTCATTCAAGAAAGCCCTGATAACTATAAGGAATATAGAGAATTGACCATGACAAGATAAATAAAAATAAGTTGCTCTTAAGAAAAATGCTGTCAGGGTGATATGATATACATAGTTAAAGAGTTTGTTTTAGATAAAGCTTGTTTTACAAATGAGGAAATAAAATTTAGTGAAGTTATATTTTTTGATAGAAAACTTTAGAAATGGACTAGTAGGTCATTTACTATATAATGTCAAAGTAGAAAGCAATCACAGGTGGAAGGCTATCTATTTCCTCATTCAAATCATTGCTATACATGTTGAACATTTAGGGATGAATAGAGAACACTGATATATCCCTAAAAACCTGCCCTACATTGACATAGATCTATTAAGCTTTAAGTACAAGTGTTCAATGGCTACAAGTCCATCTAACTATATTATCTTGTAACCTATATCTTTTTATTTGTCCTCAAGGAAATCATGAAAACCCTTGTTAAATGCTATGCTCAAATTTAGGTATAATATTTTTCTCATAATCCTGCCATAAAAAGGATTCCTTGACAGATTCCTAATATATCAATGTTGGATTCTATTAATCACTAATCCCTTTGTTAGTGTCTATAAAATGTTTAATAGTTTATTCTTGATTTTTAATTGTTTCATGGTACAAGGTAGAGTGCTTGACTTGGAGTTTAAGGACCTTGTTTCTAATTCTAGCTCTGTTTTTTTTTTTTTTTTTTTTTTTTACTACTTATTTACTACTGTTATTTATTACTTATGCGGCCTCAGGTCACTTCCTTACACCTCAGTAGTCTCATCTCTGAAAAGCCAGAAGGAGGGAGAAAAATCACTTAGATAATCTTGTAGGTAACTTCCAGCTTTAGGTCTATGTTTTTATAGTCACATGATACAATGGATGCAGCATAGGCCTTTTAGTCAAGAAAGAAAATCTGAGTTTGAATTCTGCCTCAATCTCTTGTGGCTGTGGGCATCATTTAAGCTCTGTGCCTCAATATCCTGATCTGTAAAATTAGGGTAATTGTTAATATAGATAATATAGAAAGTTCTTTATAAAACTTAAAGTGCTCTATAAATGCAGTAAGTTTGGAAATCTACTTTTCCTGCTTTTCCTTTATGTGAAAGATAGGGCATTAGACTTTTTATTCTCAAAATTTATTCTCAAATATTACCTACATCTCAAATATTACCAAAAACATTTTATATATAGATTCATTCAGTCCTTTGGGATATAATACTTCTAAGAAAAGAAATGACTATTTTTTGATAACAACTCACATATACTTAGTGATTTATAGATTAAAGAGCACATTACGAATGATAACTCATTTTAGCTTCACAATAGCCTTGTAAAGTTGATTATTTTTGAGAAGGATCCATTGCACAGAGCTAAGGACAAAAGGAGATGACCTGGTCAAATTAATATAGGGAGATTTAAAAGTAAAGAATGGGACAATGTGGTGTAGAGAAAATAATGCAATAGTTGGAGTCAGGTGAGCCTTAGGTCTAAACATGGCTTCTGACACTCATTAGCTATGTAATGAGTAAAATTATTATATCTCTCGTATTAATAATTAGTTATTGATTCATGACCAAGGATTTTCCCCTTCTCTACTTCCTCATCAGAAATCAATCAGTGTGGGAATTCTTGGGCAAAGACTGTATCTACAGGGTAAAGAGCTAATCATAGACATTTTTAAAAAATCCTAAATTTAGTCTAATGGGGAGATTCCTGATCATTGTATCTACACAGACAAGTCTGGGAAAATGTGTATTCCATTTTTCAGATATATGATATAGAAATTGATATTTCTTTGAACAAGATTTAGGTTCTCAGGGTTGAGACCTTTATTGTAATGCAACCTACCCTCTTATATTTCTCATTAATTGTTAACTGATCAGAATTGATTGCCACCCTCAGGAAAACCTGTTCTTCCAAGAGCTGGTAAACTGTTAAATCTACTACCATGAAGGGTCTTTGGCATTTGAGAGTACCACTGACCTCTTTCATTAACCCCATGCTAGCTTTATTAATAAAATGATTAAATTACTCAGAAACTGTTTCTCAAACTTTTTAAAACACTACACTATGTGACCATAAAAAAGTTACTTATCTTTATTAGGTTCAATTTCCTCATCTGTAAAAGGGTAAGTAATTCCTGTAGTATTTGCATATGGGATTGTTGTGAAGATCAAATGAAAATCTTAAACACCACATAAATATTAGTCATAATTAGTGAGTAAGGTGGTCATATATTTGCCTAATTTTCATTGCAATTATTATTTATATGAATGGATAGCCCAACACAGGAGTGTTGTCTGGGTCTTTAAACTTTTAAAAAAATATTTTGATAACTGAATTTCATTTTCATTTATTAACCTCTGTATTTTATTATATGCATTTAAAAGCACTATTCTGAGAAGTGGTTCATAGACTTCACTTGATTAACAAAGGGAGCCACGATGCAAAAATGTTAAAAACAAAACAAAACAAAACAAAACCCACTTGTCCTAAGGATGCTTGTTCATGTCAATCACAATTATTTTCCTATTTAATATACCAAGAAATTTTGGGCGCTTATTTTCTAAAAAGTGGACATGCTTATGTTAATGAAGGGTAAAAATATAAAAACCATTTAAACAAGAAATCAGGCATTGAAAATAATTCCTGAGTGCTTTTTTTTTTCTTTATTCACTATGTTTGTGTTCTATTCCTTTTGATTTCCAGGTAAACTAGAAACTTCCTTTTATTTCATGTCTAATAAAAAAAAATTCGGTCTTTCCCTGTGGGATCACTAGAAATCATAGAAAATAGTGGAGAATAGACAGTGAATTATT
Source organism: Myrmecobius fasciatus (assembly GCA_023553655.1). Classification (NCBI taxonomy): domain Eukaryota; kingdom Metazoa; phylum Chordata; class Mammalia; order Dasyuromorphia; family Myrmecobiidae; genus Myrmecobius; species Myrmecobius fasciatus. The sequence continues at coordinate 366,539 of JAJPUD010000945.1, forward strand.
CAGGTTAAAAATCCAAATGTTAACACATCTACAATAGTAATTTCCTTCAGCCAATTCCAAAGTGATTTGGTCAGTGCAAACTCATTTGTAAATGGTGCCAATCCTTTAAAAGATAATTAGACTTTTATTATCTCTCCCCTCATTTTTTTGTCAGTATCTTTCCCCCTAATTTCCTGATGTGCTTATAATGTGAATTTAGATTGATGTTTGCCTTTACTCACATAACTAGAGAAAACTATAAACTGAAACTCAAAAGGGCAAATTGTAGCTTGTGGGCTATTTAAAAAGCTTGTTATTCTCAATTATAAGGGGAAAATACTTATTATTCTCTATATTTAAAAAAATACTTGAAATGTTTTCCCTCAGGGCTTATAGAAGAGGAAAAGGACTATAATGTAGTCTATGATGATGACTACCATGGAAATTGAAAAAAATGAGGATGGGTCTGAGATCAAAGTTAGATAGAAGGAACCTAAGAGATAGCCATAGGTACAAATACAAAATAGGATAGGTTACTCCTCTTTTTAAAGAGGCAGGAGAGAATAATGATTAGAAAGCTGGCCTCAGAATCAGGAAGAAATACCTGAGTTTAAGACCTTTATTTAATGCATACTAGCTGCATGACCTAGTGGGTATAACTGAATCTCTGAGGCAACTTCCTAACACTAAAAATTATAGAAAAGTTGTTGAGAGGTTTTTCTATGCAAATGAAATAAGGTACCTTTTCTCATATCACTGTTAAACAGATAGAATATGGGCTTAATAATGACTTAAAGTATATGTGTGTGTGTATGTGTGTGTGTGTGTGAACTCTATTTGATTCTTTAGTATACATATTAGAAGAAAGATGGAAAAATCTTTAAGACCCCCCAAAATGAATTTAATTACATTCAATTAACATTTGCAACTACTCAGTGAGCTGTTCATTGTTGTTTTACAGACATATAAGATGAAAATACAATGTAACATCTTTTCTTAAGAAATTTATAATTTTAGGGACTTGATGATAGTGGTGGTGATCGAAGCACATAACACATGGTAGAATGTGATGGGGGAAAGTAAACTGGGAACATTTGATGGAAAATACTTCTTTTATCTGAGGGGACCAGGTGCATTTTTACTAAACTTGGAACAAAGTGTCTAGCCCCATCACACTCATAAATAGCTTAGAAAATAGAGATTACCAAATATTTTGTGTCTTGGACTCTTCAGAAAAATAATTTTACAGGCAGAAAATAAAATACACAAGATTACAAAGAAAAACAATTATATTGAAATGTTGATCAAAATACTTAATATAAAAATTCACAGCCCTCAAGTTTTTAACTCCTGACCTAAATGAACTTGACTGTACAAGGACTTTTCCTGATCTCAGGATCCATATTTTGATTCCTTGTTAATGCTCTTTTCTCTTGAAAGTATTTTTCATATAATTTGTATATACTCACTTTTACTCGTGTACATTTTGTGACCTTCCAATGGAAAATAAAATGCTTGAAGACAGGGACTATTCTTCCTTCCTCTGTCTCTTCCTTCCTTCCTTCCTTCCTTCCTTCCTTCCTTCCTTCCTTCCTTCCTTCCTTCCTTCCTTCCTTCCTTCCTTCCTTCCTTCCTTCCTTCCTTCCTTCCTTCCTTCTTTCCTTCCTTCCTTCCTTCCTTCCCTCCTTCCTTCCTTCCTTCCTTCCTTTCTTCCTTCCTTCCTTCCTTCCTTCCTTCCTCTTTTCTTGTTCTTTCTTTGCCTGGAATTTTATTTTATTATTATTTGCTTTGGGGAAAAGAAACACAAATTTGCCACAATCTGAGGGAAACCCACACCCTAAGATACTTTAAGATAATTGCTAGAAAACCCATCTGTTTCACTTTGAGAATTGAGATATTTGGTAATTACCTAAACTGATTAATCTTGGTAATATGGTGCTGGAGCAGGAGCTAACACAATGAACAGAATGAGCCATAAAACCTGAACATTGAATTCTAGTCCCTCCTTTTTGAAGAGCTGACAGTATGACAAGGGGAACTATTGAATGTCTTAAGTATCCCTGGCAATTCTAAATTGTAGAATAGTTGCATTTTTTTCACCTGATAACTTTTAGTTGGTAAATGAAATTTCACAATGATATTATGCTATATTAATCAACAGATTCTGCCCCCTGAGCCCTGCAAATACCCTCTTTACCACTACCACAACAAAGCAAATAGAAAAATTCTAACCCTAGTCTTAAAGGCAAATGTTTCTGTTATTTAATAAACAAAACTAACTTGATTTTATGAAAAAAAAATTAACAAAATAGGTAAACTTTTAGTTAATTTAATTGGAAAAAGGAAAGAAGGAAATCAAATTGTTAGTCTCAAAAATGAAGGAGAATTTTCCACCAAATAAAGAGGAAATTAGAACAATAATTAGGAGTTATTTTGCCCAACTATATGTCAATAAATTTGATAATCTAAGTGAAATAGAGAAATACCTATAAAAATATAGGTTGTCCAGATTAACAGAAGAGGAAATAAATTATTTAAATGTTCCCTTTTCAGAAAAAGAAATAGAACAACCTATTAATTCCCTAAGAAAAAAATCTCCAGGGCCAGATCAATTTACATGTGACTTCTACCAAACATTTAAAGAACAATTAATTCCAGTAATATGCAAATTACTTTAAAAAATAAGGAAAGAAGGAGTCCTACCAAATTTCTTCCATAACATAGATATGGCGCTGATACCTAAACCAGGGTGACAACAGAAAGAGTAAATTATAAGCAAATTCTCTAATGAATATAGATGCAAAAATCTTAAATAAAATATTAGCAACGAGATTACAGAAAGTCATCCTCAGGATAATACACTATGTCTAGGTAAAATTTATACCAGGAATGCAGGGCTGGTTTAATATTAGGAAAACTGTCAGCATATTGACTATATCAATAACCAAACTAACAAAAATCATATGATTATCTCATTAGATGTAGAAAAAGTATTTAATAAAATCCAATACCCATTCCTATTAAAAACACTAGAGAATATAGAAATAAATGGACTTTTCTTTAAAATGATCAATAGCATCTATTTAAAACCATCAGTAAGCATCATAAGTAATGGGGAAAACCTAGAACTATAAACAATAAGATCAGATGTGAAATAAGGTTGAAAGCATCATATATAATGTGGACAAACTACAACATTTTCCAACAAGGTAAGGATTAAAACAAGGTTGCCCACTATCACCATTACTATTCAATCTTCTATTAGAAATGTTAACTTTGACAATAAGAGAAGAAAAAGATATTAAAGGAATTAGAGTAGGTAATGAGGAAACTAAATTATCACTCTTTGCATATAATATAATGATAGTGAGAGAACTTTAGAGAATCAACTAAAAAACTACTAGAAACAATTTGCAACTTTAGCAAAGTTGCAGGATATAAAATAAATCCACATTAAATCATCAGTACTTGTATATATTACCTACAAAGTCCACCAGCAAGAGATATAAAAAAAATTCCATTTGAAATAACTTGATAATATGAAATATTTGGGAATCTATCTGCCAAGGCAAAGCCAGGAACCATATGAACACAACTACAAAATACTTTCCACACAAATAAAGTCAGATCTAATCAATAGGAAAAATATCAAAGTGCTCATGGATAGGCTAAGTGAATATAATAAAAATGACAAGACTAAATTAATCTACTTATTTAGTTCAATATCAATCAAACTCCCAATAAATTATTTTACAGATCTAGAAAAAATAATAACAAAATTCATCTGGAAGAACAAAAAGTCAAGAATTTCAAGGAAATTAATGAAAAAAAATACGAGTGAAGATGACCTATCTCTGCCAAAACTATATTATAAAGCAGCATTATTTAAAACCATTTGGTACTAGCTAAGAAATAGAGTAGTTGATCAGTGGAGCAGGTCAAAATAGTCAATGACTGTACTAATCTATTATTTGACAAACCCAAAGATCCCAGCTTTTGGGATAAGAACTCACTATTTGACCAAAACTGCTGGGAAAATTGGAAACTAGCATGGCAGAACTAGGCATTGACCCATATCTAACACTATATGCCAAGATAAGGTTGAAATGGGTTCATTATTTAGATATAAAGAGTGATATAAGCAAATTAGAAGAACATAGGATAGTTTTCCTTTTAGATCTGTGGAGAAGGCAGGAATGTGTGACCAAGAGCTAGAGCTCATTATTAAACTCAAAATTGATAATTTTGATTATATTAAGTTAAAAAGTTTTTGTACAAACAAAACTAATGCAAACAAGATTAGAAAGGAAGCAATAAATTGGGGAAACTTTTTTACATTCAAAGATTCTGATAAAGGCCTCATTTCTAAAATATATAAAGAATTGACTCAAATTTAAAAGAATTCAAAGATTCTCCAACTGATAAATGGTCAAAAGATATGAACAGACAATTTTCAGATGAAGAAATTGAACATCTGTAGTCATATGAAAAAAGTGCTCTAAATCAATTGACCAGAGAAATGCAAATTAAGACAACTATGAGATATCACTACACACCTCTCAGATTGGCTAAGATGACAGGAAAAGTTAATGATGAATATTGGAGGGGATGTGGTAAAACTGGGACACTAATACATTGTTGGTGGAATTGTGAACTGATCCAACCATTCTGAAGAGCAATTTGGAATTATGCTTAAAGGCTTATCAAACTGTGCATATCCTTTGATACAGCAGTGTTTCTACTGGCCTTATATCCCAAAGACATCTTAAAGGAGGGAAAGGGACTCATATGTACAAAAATGTTTGTGGCAGCCCTTTTTGTAGTGGCTAGAAACTGGAAACTGAGCTGGTACTCCTCAGTTGGAGAATGATTGAATAAGTTATGGTATATGAATATTATGGAATATTATTTTTCTATAAGAAATGACCAGCAGGATGACTTAAGAGAGGCCTGGAGAGACTTACATAAACTGATGCTGAGTGAAATGAGCAGAATAAGGAGATCACTGTACACAGCAACATCAAGATTATACAGTAATCAATTCTGATGGATGTGGCTTTTCTCAACAATCAGATGATTCAGGCCAGTTCCAATGATCTTGTGATGATGACAGCCATCTATACCAAGAGAGAGGACTGTGGGAACTGAGTGTGGATCACAGTGTTACATTTTTACTTCTTTTGTTGTTGTTTTCTTGAATTTTATTTTCTTTCTCATTTTTTTTCCTTTTTCATCTGATTTTTCTTGTTCACCAAGATAATTGTATAGACATGTATGCCTATATTGGATTTACACATATTTTACCATGTTTAACATATATTGGATTACTTGCCATCTGGGGGAGGGTGTTGGGGGAAGGAAGAGAAAAGTGGAACACAAGATTTTGCAAGGGTCAATGTTGAAAAACTGTCCCTGCATATGTTTTGAAAATAAAAAGCTCAGTTGAAAAATAAATAAATAAGATGATTTTATTTAGAAAAAATATTTCTGCCATCTTGGAGATTTTGTGCCTAAATAGGGAACTCTGATACAAGTGATCTCAAAGAAATGAATTTCCCACAGTAAAAAACTTGATCTTTACCAATTCTGAAGAGTCCAATTCAGTAAGGCTTGCATACTTTCACCACTGCCACTCTTCTGGCAGAATGCCTCTAATTTGCTGCATATTCTAATTGTGGGCTTAAAATATTATAAAAATCCAAGTGTGCCCTAAAAAGCTAAAGCCACTTCTAGTCCAAGGGGGTCTTCCTTCCCTCAGCAATAAATTTAGTTTCCTTTCAATATTTGTACTTACTTCTTGGTCCCCAATCTTGGAGTAAGATTCTTGTGGTGCTCTAATGCAGATCTGCTTAATTTTTTTTTCATGAGTTCTTTTCATCCAAGAAATTTTTACCCAACCCTGGGTATATAAGTATATAAAATAGGTTTGCAAATCAAACATTTATTGATAATGAATGATAATTTCATGACTTTTACATTTAGTTATGACCCCACATGTGGTCATGACTCACAGTTCAGTAAGCTTTGCTCTGAGGGAACCCAGGCTAGAAAATTACAATGACAATACATGAGTTGATTGACTATAATTAAGTCATAAAGTTCCATGAGTTTTAGATGTGCTCTGTATCCTAAAACACGAATTCAGACATTGCCAAATGACATTTGTCAAGTTTTGAATAAGGAAAGGAGGAGCATGGCCTAAATAGTAAAAAAATTCATTATACCCTTTGGTGACTTTATGGGCTATATTCACATATGTAAGCTAATTCCCAAAGACCCAAAGGCTCTTAATAACTGCTCAGCTTTTCCAACAAGTCATTTTAAATCAAGATTTCATATGAGATAAACTTATAAATCAAATGGCATTTAAATTACTCTATTTTTGCACTTGGCTTCCCTTTAAGGTTTTAACAGATTGCAAACTTGATGGTTTTCCAATAATTAAAAACATTCATTTGTAAATGAGTTAGTATCCATTGATAAAATGACTTAAGAAAACCCTGAATAGCATAAAACATTCAAGAGCCTGATCATAGATTCTGACCCAACATTTGATTTAAGGATCAATTCTGGATTTTAGGATGGTACAGTAGAACAAGGACTAAATTTGTAATCGACCTAAGTTCAAATTCCAGCTTTATTTCTTACTGCCTATTGTATTCAAATCAGTTAGCATGTCTGGATCTCAGTTCCTCATCTGTAAGGAAGTGATTAGATGATCTTTGAGGTCCCTTTCATCTTTAGCCTATGACCCCATGAAATTTGAAAAGAATATATTTTTTTTTGCTTGAGAGTGTATACACACACACACACACACACACATACACAGATACAGAATCTTTATGCATCTGGCTACAAAAGGAACAGAATTAGTCAGAATCAGATCCAAAGGACTTTAGATCATTAGTAAGGTCTCTGCTGAATCTAAAGTTTTGGAGGCTCACAGAAAGAAAAACTTGCCTAAAACTTCCTTTTTAAATAATGGATTGCCTGCCTCTTCATTCCTCTCTAGATTGCATTTCTGACTTTCTCTATAATATCCCAGAAAACTCTTAACCCTGCAAGTTTACTTTGCTCTTGGCTTTCCTTTCTACATTGGAAATACGCTTAACTCCTATAGCCTCTTCCCCATGCTTTTTATCTCTCTCTCTTTATGTTTGTCTTCATTATTAGTGATGGAGTATAGAGCTTCATAAGTGCTGAATCCCCCCAAAAGATATATTGGAATTTCATACCCTGTATGGTCCACCAAATATTGGGAAGAAGGGGTTTGGATTCCCAAAATATATTGGGATTTCAGGCCAATGTTATGGGTTGTTGCAAAACAATTTTTAGGCTTAAACCTTCTTCAAATCAAGAGGCAAAGATTTTATGACCCTGCTAACATTGGACTAATTTCCACAGTTTTTAGCAATTAACAAGGGGAAAGAGGAGAACTAATTTCCCTGGTGGAACTCATAGTTAGCCAGAGGGAAGATGCTATTAGGCAGAATAAGAACTTATGAACTTGCTGCCTTAAGGTAAGTGGTTCCTAATGAACCTGAAAAGAATTGGGGGGGTGGATTATAAATCTCAGGCTAACCCTCAAAAATTATTAGGGTACTTATAGGAGTCAGTAGGAAATTGAGGTACAGGTAGGTTCTTTAGGGAAATATAACCTTAATGGTTGACATCATAGCTTGGTCTTCTGGTCAGATATAATAACTGGAATTATGATGATTGTCTAAGCTAGGCTAGGAATTGAACCAGGGATCTCAACCTGGGGTAATTGGGGGAAAAAAAGGCCTACTTAGGATAACAAAAGGCCTAATCAAAATCAAAAGATATAAAATGTGTAATGGAAAGTACATGTTTTCTGAAATCAATGGTGTTTTTGTTTTGGAAGATGTTAGCACAAAGGACACACAATTCAAAGAAATTAACTAGTGAGGAAAAAATGCTTTGCATACTAGCAACTTTATTTTGTATACTATATTACAAAAGAATATACAAAAGTTTATGCTTTTTGGAGGTCATCCTCCTCATTTTTATAGGTTTAATGCATAAATATTTTCATTTTTTATTTCACAGAATTTTCTAGGAATTTTGCCCCTGTAAAACTTGAGTATTGATTGTATTTCCCATCATGTATATTTAGTTTGTCACCTAGCATCAGCTAGCTTGTATAACAGATGGAGCATTGAACCAAGAGTGAAGAAGGATTGACTTAAAATCTGATCACTGCTACCCTGGGTAAGTATTTACTTTCTATCTGGTTCCATTTCCTCAACTTTAAATGGAGATTAATAATATTACTTATCTCACAAGGTGGTTCTGAAGATCAAAGTAAGATAATATCATGTGAACATAGTAACTGGCACTTAATAAACGCTTGTTCTCTCCTCCATTATCTGTCAGCAGATGTCACATTCTTTGTAATTAATCTTCTAGATTCTAGATTTTATTTTAGAATCTGGAATAAAGCTAAAAATTATAAAATCAATCTTGAAAAATAAAAGTACAATTCAATAATTTAATAGGCATTTCCTAAGCAAAAGTTCTGAGAATACAAAACAAAAATGAAAACCATCTCTACCCTCCTGAAACTTGTGTTCTACTATATAAAAGTTGGAGGGCAACAAACTCATGTTAATTTGAATACATTTTCAGCCCATCTCTAATGACTTAATCTTATTATTAATGATAATAAAGCCACTACATTTGTACTTACTAGCCCTAGATCATTAGAATTGTGTAAAAAATTTATTCAGATCACTTAAAATGAAGTCAGAAAAAGACTGATAAAATACAAATACAAGTATTTCATACAGGAGATGATGATTCTAAGCTCAAATAATTTTTTAATATGTATCAAAACCAGAAAAAATTAAAAGCATAAGTATTTAATAGAGATGATGATAATAATGTAATCCAGAAAATACAAGTAAGCACAAATACAAAAATCAGTTGTTTTCCTCTTGCACATCAAAACTTTAAAAAGTTTGGTCTATATAAACCACACATGCATGAATAATAAAAATATGTCAAAGAAAGTCAGATAATGTTCTAAACATTAAAGTTTAACTGATAAATTTTATTTTTATATTAAATTTACTTTAAATATTTCTATCCTGACTATTCTTGCTATCCAGCAAGCTTGAAATGGGTGTTGAAGGAAAGCAAAGCATTTAATAAATGCAATGAGAACGAGAGAAATTGTTGAATTTCCTAGCATGAGCTAGGAGCTGGGAAATGAAGGAAGAAGACAAAGGGAAGAAGAGGTACAGAATGATTACAAATTAGAGTATAAAGTCAGGTGAGAGATGGTAAGTCTGGAGTGCTAGGTTAGAAATATAGTGTGAAAGGCATTGAGTGACAGAAATATAAAATTATATGTTATTTGGAAAGGCAACAGGGATTTTTTTCCCAATTTTCTTAACAGAAAATTTTCTTTTTTTTTTAAATTTTTTTTTTATTGACAAAACATATGAGTGACCTTTCAACATTGACCTTTGCAAAAACTTTTTTTTTCCCAAGCTTTTCCCCTCTCCGTCCCCTGACCCCGCGCCCAGAGGACAGGTAATCTAATACATGCTAAATAGGATAAATTATATGACAAATACAATACAGGTATACATATCTATACAGTCATCCCACTGCACAAGAAACATCAGATCCAGAAAGAGAAGAAGGAAAAAACAACCTAAGAAGGAAAACAAAATGCATGGAAATATTCACAGAAAGCGTTAAAATGCTGTGTTGTGGTTCACTCTCAGTTCCCACAGGCCTCTCTCTGGATGTATATGACTATCTTCATCGCTGAACAATAGGAACTGGTTTGAATCACATCATTGTTGAAGAGAACCATGTCCATCAAAATTGATCATCGTATAGTCTTGTTGCTGTGTATAATGTTCTCCTGGTTCTGCTGATTTCACTCAGCATCAGTTCATGCAA
>JAJPUD010000945.1:381453-407094 GCA_023553655.1 Myrmecobius fasciatus
AGATTGTCTCTCCTAGATCTATTTTCCAGGTCAGTTGTTTTTCCTAGGAGATATTTCATGTTTTTCTCTATCTTTTCATTTTTTTGTTTTTGTTCGACTGATTCTTGAAGTCTTGATGAGTCATTCATTTCCAATTCCAAGTCTTGATGAGTCATTCATTTCCAATTCTAATTTTTAGTGTCTTATTTTCTTCAGTTACTGTTTTTAGTTCCTTTTGCAATTGACCAATTACATTTTTTTGTTCATTGCATTCTTTTTCCATTTTTTCTATTTTATTTTGCAGTGATCTCATTTCGTTTCCCCATGTTTCTTCTAACTCTCTTTTAAGATTTTTTATGCAATCTTCAAAGAAAGCCTTGTGACATGGAGACCAATTTATGTCTCTCTTTGGGGCTTTTTCTGGAGTTGCTTTACCTTTAGGGGCCTCAGGATTTGAGGTCTGTTCTTCCCTCTCTCCATAAAAGTTGTCTATGGTGAGAGCTCTTTTTGGTTTTTTATTCATTTTTTTTTAAAGGTGTGAGGTCTGTTTAGGGCAAAGGTGGGACAGCTGCTTTAATTTGCCCTGGGGCAGTTCTTCTGATTGAGTTATTTCAGGAACTGGGCAGTTCTGCTGATTGAATTATTTTAGGTACTGGGCAGCTCTGCTGATTGAATTATTTCTGGTGCTTATCAGTCCTGTTGTTTGATTGATTGCTTTAAGGTGCTGTGTAATGGCAGCTAGGTCAGATGCTCATCAGGGGTTCAGTGGTTCACAATCTATCCCCCTCAAAAGGCAGACCCTCCAAACCACCTGCCCACAATCAGGACAAATTGTTCCAAGAGGCCCACAGAAGACTCCCAGGTGTGTGAAAAGCACAACACTCCCACTCCTGTTCCGACTCCTGTTCCAGCTCCCTGCTCCAGCTCCCTGCCCCTGTCTCCCTGCGATGCAGTCTGGGTTCAGCAGACCACCCCCCTGCCCAATTAAAACAGACCTGTTTTGAGGTTCTTCCAGAGTATCTTCTTCTAGAATCATGTTGTTCTCCAGATATTGTGAATTTTTTTTGCTTCAGAATCAGTCTAGAGGCTTCATATGTTGTTGGTTTGAGGGGAGGTTAGAGGAGGTTACAGAGACTCCTGTCTGATCTCCGCCACCATGGCTCCACACCCAGAAAATTTTCTTAATAGAATAATGGTGCGAAAGAATTGAATATTAAGAAGATTGTTCAAGATAAGTATTTAAAATGGTTTGAAATAATGAATCTAGAAGAAGAAAGATAAATTAGTATTCTATTACAATTGTTCAACTAAGAAATGATGAAGCCCTAATCTGATAGAAGATTAAAAAGGGATTTTAGTTTGAAATGAATAGAATCTGGATAGTGATGTTTTCTAGTTATGACCTAACCGTTAGATAAGCCTATAAGATTATGAGCCTCAGTTCCCTCAATTTTAAAATGAGATTAATAATTATGCCTCCATTTTTATTTTTTTGGGAAGGGATTCTTTTTTTTATTAAAGCTTTTTATTTCATATGCATGGCTAATTTTTCAGCACTGACCCTTGCAAAACCTTGTGTTCCAAATTTTCCCCTACTTTTCCCACCCCGTCCTCTAGATTGCAAGTAATCCAGTACATGTTAAACATGTTAAAATATATGTTAAATCCAATACATGTATACATATTTATAGAATTCCCTTGCTGCATGAGAAAAATTGGGTAAAGAAGAAAAAAAAGCTGAAAAAGAAAACAAAATGCAAGCAAACAACAGAAAGAGTGAAAATGCTATGTTGTGGTCCACATTCGGTTCCCACAGTCCTCTTGCTGAGTGTAGATGGCTCTCTTCATCACAAAATTATTGGAAGTGATCTGAATCATCTCATTGTTGGAAAGAGCCATCTATCAGAACTGATCACTGTATAATCTTGTTGCTGTATAAAATGATTTCCTGGTTCTGTACATTTCACTTAGCATCAGTTCATGTAAGTCTTCCTAGGCTTCTCTAAAGTCATCCTTCTGGTAGTTTCTTACAGAAGAATAATATTCCATAACATTCATATACCATAATTTATTCAGCCATTCTCCAATTGATGGGAATCCATTCAGTTTCCAGTTTCTTGCCACTACAAAAAGGGCTGCCACAAACATTTCTGCATGTGGATCCCTTTCTCTCCTTTAAGATCTCTTTGGTTTATAGGCCCAGTAGAAACACGGCTGGGTCAAAGGGTATGCACAGTTTGATAACTTTTTTGAGCATAGTTCCAAATTGCTCTCCAGAATGGTTGCATCCATTCACAGTTCCACCAACAATGTATTAGTGTCCCAGTTTTCTCACATCCCCTCCAATATTCTTCATTATCTTTTCCTGTCATTTTAGCCAATCTGACAGGTGTGTAGTGGTATCTCAGAATTGTTTTAATTTGTATTTCTCTGATCAATAGTGATTTAGAGCACTTTTTCATATGATTAGAAATGGTTTTAATTTCTTCATCTGAAAATTGTCTGTTCATATCCTTTGATCATTTATCAATTGGAGAATGCATGCTGCATTTTTAACTGGTTATGAAGAAAGTCTTTTGTAGACTATGAAATGTTATATAATAATTAGTGATGATGAGTAAGATAATTATAAAGAAGTATATGTGCCCAGATTCAAATAATGACTTTAGATATTTTTTTTCCTTAAATTCAATAGGAGTTCATGCAATATGTTGGAAAGACAGCTGGATATTAGAGTTCTTTAGTTTTTCCTCACTGTCTCTCATTTGATTTTTGCATTCTTTTTTTGAGTTCTTCTATAAATTCTCTCTAGGCAGGGCACCATTTTACATTACTCTTTGGAGTAGAAGCTTTTTTTACTTCAATGTCCTCTGAAGATGGGTCTTCCCTGTTCCCATAATATATTTCAATGATGGAGTTCTTTCTTCTTTGCTGGTTCTTTTTTTTTTAAATAACAGATATTAGTGTAAGCACCTCTAATCCTGAGTGGGAGAGATAGTGCCTCAAGCTTCCCTTCAGCTCTCCCCTCTGACCTGGAACCCCAAATCAAGAGCTCCATCCTTCTACGAGTGCCCAGAGTCAGCAGCATCCCTGTCCCATTGCCTCTGCACTCACAAGTGCTGGTTCCTTCTAGCCCAGGGCTGTATCCCAGCAGTACAGCTGGACCTGATGTTCCCAATCATCCAAGGTTACCCTGTCTTCACAGACTTAAATTCCCATTGACAAACAGTCTCGCAGGTGAAAGTCTCTGTAGTTCCTGTTGAAGATCCAGACACAACCAACTAGCCCCTGAGGTCTCCACTTGAAGCTTCTATGGAGCTAGCCCAAAGATATTTGTACTTCACACAGGTTAATCCTACCCCAGCTTTTCTTCACATCTTATGGTTGCATCAGGAGGACCCCTGTTCTGCCTTAAGTCTTCTTGGTCTTTCATCACTCTATGTTCGTCCCAAGGAGCAAAGTTGTTCTCTTTGTGAGGGATACTGGGAAAGCTTAAAATGTATCAACCCACTCCACCATCTTCCCAGAATTCTTCCTCTTCCTGGGTATTAGGGTTTAGTGAATTTAGGCCAAATGTGATCTCTATGATCTTGGGTCATATAATTTTACTCAGCTCAATAGTCTCTCTCATCATTTTCCTTTTTTTGCCCTTCACATCAATTCAAAAATAGAAATTATTAGGAATCAGTATAAAATTATATAGTTCTGTTAAAAATAATCAAAATATAGTATGAAAGTAGGTATGACTTGTAAAAAATATCTGGGGATGTTAGTGGGCTGAAGCTTAACACAACTAAAGCATAGCTAAAAAATGATAAAGCAACTTCATCTCTAAAAGTTTAATGTGACCTTGGAATTAAGAGAGTCACAGAGAAACAGTTTTCTGTACTTCCTCACTAGTCAGAACACATTTACAGTATTTTTCTAAGCTTTGGATATCACAGTGTGGTAAGAATACTAACAAAGTGGAACAGATTCAACCAAGGGTGAGAGGTTGTTGAGGTTATTAAAAGTTAGTTGAAAAAAGTGGGATATTTAACCTAAAGAAAAGAAAATTTAGAGATATGGTACCTTTTTTCAAGCATTTAAAGAGTTTTCAGGATAGAGAATGGCTTAAAGTTTACTTTTGCTCTGAAAATTGACAGAACTTTAGGTCAGTCATTGTAGAGGAACAGATTTAGTTCTATCTCCTTTTCCTAATAATTAGAGTAGTAGAATGAGAGAATAGGTTTCAGAGAGGTTAACAGGTTATTATCCTCTGGAGTCTGAGTATCCACTTATTGAGGACATTGTGGAGGTATTTTCTATTGAGATATAGATTGGACCTTTCCTAACCTATTTTCCAACTTGGGGTTCCATTTTATGGAAACCTTCTTTTGTAGTATTGGTGAGAATTAGTCAAACCAATAAAAACAATTTTCTGCATAAAAGTAAAATGCTACTTTATGGAAGTACTCAATAAATTTGTTCATTCTGAAGAAGGGAGAATTCGAACTGAATCTTGCATGATGTCAGGGATTCTAAGAATTTTAGTGTTAAGGACTGAGAACATTTAAGACCTGAAGGATAGACAGTACAAATATCCATTTAGGACATTAGGACATTAAGAACAACAGTTAAACCAGAATAGTTGGACTATAGTTGTATATTTTGTGGGAGAGAAGAAAAGCAGGAAAGACACATTATTTCAAAATCAGAAATCTAAGTATTTTAAATTACATGCTTCATTGAAACACTTAAAGACAGGAAGGCATTTTCATATGTTTTTGTGACTTTGGGAGAAGTCATAGAGTGGTACTTTATTTTTAAGATTTGTTTTTTGTTTTTCTTCCACCAAAGGAGGTGGATTTTTTTATAGGCATAAGGTATTCAATACTTCTAAACTGTGGGTCCTTGGTCTTCCAGCTATAACCAAAGTATAGTAGTATCAGAACTCTTTCAGAAGAGGTTATGAAAAGAATATACATGTTGCTTCAGAATAATTATGGAACCCTTGCCTTGTTAATTATTGTACTCAAATTTTAATTATTTCAAAAGCTATCATTCTTGCTTATGAAAAAAGTCAAAGTATGTGAGGTTATTTGGCATCATCTGTCTTTGGAAATATTAGTCTCATTTTTTTTGAATATACATATTTCCTCTCAAAAACACAGCCTTAAGACATGTAGCCTCTATGCTATTGTGCAAGAATAGAAATAATTTCAGTGAAACAATGAATTAAAATGAGATTTGTTAAAATGGGATCATATATCAAATTAATAAGATTATTAAAGATTTATTATAGACTTGGAGTTGGAATGAATCTTAGAAGCTATTTAGTTCAACTTCCTTATTTTACAGATGATTAAGAAGGGTGATATGGTTTGCCAACAGTGGTGATAGGATGCCCAAGGTGACACAGATAGTGAGAAGCATTCTGGAGTTCTCTAACTCCAATTCTTATAGTTGGTGCATTTCTCCACATTGTAATCTAGTGAGAAGTTCTGTGATAGTTGTTTGAGGAACAAGTTTGATCATAAAACAGTTATTATTATTATTTTTTAATGTATAACAATTTTCCAACACAACTACCATATTATGGATAGGTTGTGATCTGCATTGGTAGTGAGAGTCCCCACACTGATCTTTGAAATATTAAAGTTACCAATTGGTGAGATTTTACTGTATTAAATTTAATTTTTTGTCATATAAATATGCCATATTTGAAATGTTTTAAATTAATCTTGGTGTGTGGTAGTGGTAGTTACAGTATAATCACAGGATTAAGAACTGGAACAGCTCCTAGAAGTCATTTTGTCCAACCTCTTTTTTGTTTCTGAGAAAACTAAGGCTCAGAGAGGTTAAAGCTTTACCCAAGGTCACATAACTATTAAATGGAAGAAATAGGATTTGAATCCAAGATCCCTGCATTCAGATATAGTACTCTTTTCAATCTAATTGGTAGAAGAGGTGCAAGAATGGCAAACCAGGCTTTAAGTTTCACTGCAGCAAATCTACAGTTGAATTATGGCTAGTTAACTGTTTTTTTTTTAATTTAAAAAAAAAAGAAAGTAATTACACAAAAAACCTACTCCAGTGTCCAAAGTGCCAATTTCTTTCACAAATTATTTTCTACTTTGCATCTCTGATGACATTTCAAAATGATTGACTATGGTTCAATCACAGCCTCTTCTAATGAGGTTAGAGCCATTAAGTAATTAGAAAAGCCTGTTTGAACATGCTGAATTGGCCCTGGCAATGTAAATGATTATTAAGTTGTTTATTTTGAACATTGGGGAACTTCACAGCTACTTTTTACCAGGTGTTTGCCAACAAGCACTTATCAAATGTTAAATTCCAAAGGTGAATATTGGTTCCATAGCCCTAGCTATTAATCCTTACTTCAGGTGCCCAGTGTGTGAGCTACCAAAGAAACAAAAATAATACATATCCAGTAATAAATGATTCCTTCTTGGCTGGAACGGGCCAACACCAGCATTGCAACTTTTTCCCTTTCAGCTAGTTACTGCTAATATGACCATCAATTCATGCTGCAAGTTATTAAATGTGAATCCAGACAACTTGTTTTTTATATGCTTGGCTGCACAAGGGGCTAGAGGAAGAATTACCCCCATTCTGAGGACAGTAATTTGGTTTATATTGCAGAAACATGTCAAGAATCTATAACATGGAGAAAGTTTTATTGGAATTCTTCAATTTTTCTGCTATTCTGAAATGACCCGTAAAAAACACTTAGCAGTTTCAGTTAGGGCAGGAAGCAATGGGTTATTTCCTTAGAGCTCTAAGGTGGTGTGAAGGACATCAATTCAAGGTAATGATTCTGATCACTAAAGCTCTTAGCAGATTTATTCTGGTCATCTCACCAACTGCCTATTATTCTATAATTCCCCAAGGAGATTGAAACTGAAGGCAATAAAAGTTTAGAAAGCAGAGATGAAAAGGAGGGATACAGTGGAAAACATGTTGAGTTTGGAGTTAGAAAACTGGGTTCAAAATCTAGCTCCACAATGGACTACTTACTTCAACAAGCCCCTTAACTTTCCTTGTCTGTAATAATAAGAGCTTAGATTAGATCCCAAATTCTTAAACTGTTGGTTGTAACCCCACATGGGGTCTTATAATTGAATGTGGAAGTCATGAAAGGATTTGTTATTAGCAAATTTTGATTTGTCTACCTGTTTTGTACAATTATATACCCAGGGTCATATAAAAGTTTCTTGAGTGAAAAGTTTAAAAATCTCTGGGCTGCATAACTTTCTACCTCTAAATCCATGATCTTATGATTGATTTAAAATGAGTTTACATAGACTAAATTTAATTTTTCTAAACACCTCAAAAATACTATACTACCTGGCTCACTAAATGTATTCATATTTTATTATGGAGAAAGTACATATATAACATATCTAATTTCTACATGTCATACATGTTCCCCAAAAGTTACATAAGTGCTTTATCTATCTACCTATTTATCTAGGCAACTAGGTAACTAGTGGATAGCATGTTGGGCCAGAATTCAGAAAATTCATTTTCCTGAGTTTCAAATTTAGCCACAGATGCTTAGTAGCTATGTGTTCCAAGGCAAATCACTTAACCCTGTTTGCCTCAGTTCCTCAACTGTAAAATGAATTGGAGAAGGAAGAGCTATATTTTTTAAGAATATCCCAAATGGATCATAAAAAGTTGGGCATGTAGTCCAATAATTTTTAAATTATCCTTCCTGTTTCTATTTTCTGAGTCAGTTAATTTTACAATCAAATATTTCACATTGGAAAAACAACTAACCTGTCAAACATAATGAGAGAAAATTTAAAATTGGAATACTCAAAAGCAATGATAAAATAAACTTAAAAAGAGCCTAGACTTTTAAGAAATTATCAGAGAAAACTGCCTTGAAGTAGAAGTAGAGGTTAGAATAGAAATTTTAAGATTCCATCAATCACCACCTGAAAGAATCCCAAAATGAAAGGACAGATTTGAGAAGGGGGTACTTAGAAGCAAAACACTTTTGAGGAGGGATGGAGTTAATGGAAAGAGGAAGTGGAGTAACTAGGGCTGGGGAAATAGGATGGAGGGAAATACATTTAGATTACAGAAATTACATTTAGATAAATTAATCAAAGCAAAGCTTCTTTAAATTGCTATTTATTACAGAAATGCAAATTAAAACAATTCTGAGGTATAACCTCATACCTATTTGATTAGCTAATATAACAGAAAAGAAGAATGACAAAAGTTAGAGATGTGGGGAAAATGAGACATTAATACATTGTTGTTGTATTTGAGAACTGATTTAATTAATATGTAGAAGAATTTGGAACTATGCTTTGAGGGCTATAAAACCACACATATCTTTTACCTAGCTGGGCTATTACTAGCTCTATATCCAAAAAAAGGGAAACAAAGACTTATATGTACAGAAATATTTTTAGCAGATTTTCTCTGAGGGCAGAAAGAAGGAAATTGTGAGAATGCCCATTAATTGAAGAGTAGCTGAATTGTGCCATATGATTGTGATGGAATTGTGCTATAAGAAATGATGAGCAAAATGCTCTCAGAAAATTCTGGGAAGGATTTCATGGGCTCATGCAAAGTGAAATGCACAGTGTGCAAAATAACAGTAATATTATAAAATAATTAGCTACGAATCACTTAGCGATTCTCAGAAATGCAATGAACCAAGCCAATTCTAAAGAACTTATGATGGAAAATGGTATCCATCCCCAGACAAAGAACTGATGGTGTTTCAGTATAGTTTAAAACACATTTTATTTTACTTTCTTTATTTTTATTGGAGGTTTTTTGGATTATTTTTTTTCCACAACATGATTAATATGAGAATATGTTTTGTATGACTCTCCCAAGTATAATCTACATTGAATTGCTTGCTTTCTCAATGAGGGGCATGGGGTTGGGGAGGAAGGAAATTTAAAGTTTTAAAAATGAAACTAAAATTTTTTTTACAAGATAATGACAAATGTAGGAAGGGATGTAGGAAAACTGGGACACTAATGCTTTGTTGGTGGAGTAGTGAAGTGATCTAACCATTCTGGACATCTATTTGGAACTATGCCCCAAAGGCATACCTTCTGATCTAGCAGTACCACTACTGTGTCGGTATTCCAAAGAAATCATAAAAGAGAAAAAAAGGATCTACATGTGCAAAAATGTTTGTTGCAGCTCTTTTTATGGTGGCAAGAAATTAGAAAATGAATAGATGCCCAACAATTGAGGAATGGTTGAATAAGTTATAGTATATGAAAGAAATGGAATATTATTGTTCTATAAAATATGATGAACAGGCTTATTTTAGAAAGGCCAGGAAAATTTTACATGAACTGATACTCAGAGAAGCAAGCAGAACCAGGAAAAATTGTACACAGCAATAGCAAGATTGTGTGATCAACTATGACAGACTTTGGTTTTTCTCAGTGGTTCAGAAATCCAAGGCAATCCCAATAAATTTTGGATGGAAAGCACTATCTGCATCCAGAGGGAGAACTATGGAGAATGTCAATCAACATATATAATTTTCACTTTTTTCTTGTAGTTTTTCCCTTTTGTTAGAATTTTTCTTCACAATATGATTTATATGGAAATTTGTAAAAAATGAATGTACATGCATAACAAAAATGTTCTTATATGTAACTGTGAAAAATAAAAATAATAATAAAAATTATTTTTTTGCATGTAATTGGGAAAAATGAAATACTAAATAAAGAATTGGACATGACTGAAACAACTGAAACAAATAACAGATCTTCCTGGGGGTGTCTATCTGTCTATCAATGTCTAAGCATTGCAGTTTTGGAGTTACTAGCTTTGGCATATATGTTCCCTGCATGTTTTCCTTCCGATCATTGTACTCTAGGTTTATGTCTACTTTTTCATGAATGTAGCATACATTTGTGGTAGAATGTACCACAGATTGGGGACAAGGTGGAATTTATGGCTATTGTCTCTGTATCTGATTATTTATCATTACTCTGAAGCCTTTACTGTACTCCCCTCCCCGCCAAAAAAGTCCCCCTGGGCTACTTTTGTGGGAAGACAAAAGGAAAAACATTTATTTAATTATTTGTTTGTTTTGTTTGTTTATTACTATGTACTAAAAATTGTTCCAAGCAATTTGTAAATATCTTATTTTTTTGTCCCAGGATAGTGGCCACTATTCTCAGGGTTCCAATGATAGATCTAATGTGCTATACTTTATACTTTTTGAGCTCCAACTGATATACCTCTCATTAATAAGCAGTCAGTAGATACAACTATCTCTTAGCAAATCTATTTCTTGAAATGATGTAATCCTCCTCACACTTTGACCTGAGGTGAATTCTACTATAAATACATGTAGCATCCATGAAAAAGTAGATAAACCTATAGTATAATGGCAGAAAAAAACACATATAACAAATTCACCAACTCCCAACTTAAGAACTGCAATGTTAGAAATCTTTTCTCTCCTCAAATTGTCTTTTTGGTGATTCATCTCTCACTTGAGAGTATCTGAATTTTGATAGGGTACAGCTTGTAGGGGAAATATAGCAGTAATCCTGAGGTCCCCAGTCTTAGAGTGCTACTGTTCTGACAATCTGTCAATGATTCTAAAGTCTCCTGGCCTTAGAAATACTTATATTCTATGTATGATTCTATATAATGTATAATTCTACAAACATTGTTGACTGTAAGATAGACAATCTATTGGTCAGTGACAACCAAATTCCCGACACAGTAGTAAATAGACCCCCTCCATAACTACCTGTAAGCCATAAAATTAGCAAAGAAGCAACATGAAGCTCCGGTCTCTCTAAATTTGTTCTTTTAATTTATCTTGTTATTCCTGGTGCTTTGCTAAATTCTTTTGGAACTTAGCCTGCTTCAATTGCTGTTATAATTATAATAAACTTTGTCCCTTGATGTGGAGATGAGTTCAAGCCTGCAAATTCTTTTGAGACACCTTGCGACACTGGTCTGCAACTCCAACCATTTGGGGTCTCTTTTGAACCTCAACAATTCCACAATGGGTCTTCTTTTCTGCTGCCCAAGCAATATGCTCCTTAAAATTACTTTCTTCATACATTGGTTGTCTTTCAATATCTGAATTTGCCAGGAGTATATTTCTACTCTCTTGAACTCTTTTAAAAGTTCAAAAATTTCAAAGTACCTTGAACTCTTTCAAAGCAATAACTCTTGAATTACTGTTGGAGTGTTTCTCTCTTAGAAAATTACTGGTAGATAATGAGGTGGGAAGACAGAATAGGAAAAAAAATATCACTTTCTCCTTACCTATTCTACTGAAGTCTCCACAAATCCCTTTCAGACTTGGAAAGCTCTTTGAATTTAATTCTGTCCTGATGGCCTAGCTATTGAAACCTGCTCATCTTGTGATGTTAATTCATTTAATTTTCTCAGAGAACACTGTTTATACACTGAAAAGAGATCTGGAAATTTGTGTCTTTATATTTAACCCCCTTAATAATAATTTGTGATTACATTCTGGGCTTTCTGAGCTAAGGAGGTTTGGTCAAAGGTGAACCCTAGTACATGAGAAAAATTTTTAAAAAAGACTAGATTGTCAATGATGATTCAAATCAGTCCAATTTTCTTGCCTTTCTCTTAACCCTACTCTTCTACAGAGCTCTTCTCTTTCATAGCACAATCTTATCATTTGAACTACCTTTGGAAATGAATAAACTTGAGGTTAGCAAGCAGACAGCAATCCAACATTATTGAGTCACATTTCCTATAAAGATTTATGCAAACTTTGGGGATTATAGTGCCATTCTATGGTTTGGCCCCTTAGAAGGGAAACAGGCTTAAAGTTCCTGGATAGGCCTGGATGAATGAATTAAATTTGGTGGGGAATATGAGAAAATTGTTTTTTTTTTCTTTTAGATAACATGGTATCTCCCTCTGACTAGTCTTCATCATATGTAGTCATCCCTTAACTTTATTTACCTCTCTTACTACTCCATGTAGCTATTTAACCTTGTTACCTCTTGCATAGGACGCAGTAATCAAATCAATACCAGTTTTACTTCTGAAAATGGAATGATCAATTTGCCCAAGAATTCACCCAAAATTTTAATGATTCTCTAGACCAAAACTTTCTTCTCTTCCTAATACTTCTCTTTATATATTATCTCCCTCTATTGGAATTTTGAGAGCAGTAACTATTTCACTTTTTATATTTGTAATCCCAGTGCTCAGCACTCTGTCTACCTCATAGCAAAAAGTTATTAAATGTTTATTCATTCATACTTATTCATATTTCATTACATAAACTGACAACTTGAGGGACTATGTCTCTTTTATACATTTCATTCATTACTTCTATTGCACCTCTTCACTTTTGTTCATATTGTTTTCTCAGCTTGTAAAGCCCTTCCTATTGCTCTTTACACATTTTCTGATTCTAAATGTAGTTCATTTTATACTATACCACACTGTTAAGGACTTAATAGTTTATTGTGGATATGAGTTCCTTTTTCTCACTTTGTGCACCTGCCAAATCATTATAACAAGTTCCTGCCAGGAGGATAAAGAAGAAAGTTTAGGGAATTATTAAATACATAGATCATAGTGGCAGAATGATCATCTTCTATTATCATTATTTCTTCAGGTTCCTATGTTAGAATTACCAGAAAAACTTGGGTTCCTGTCATTTGGAATTCTAACAAGTTGTTTGGTTGAGGCTACAAAGGACCACAATGCCCAAAACAAAACAAAACAAAACAAGCCATTGGATCATGTCAGGGAGAAGTAGACATTACTGATGCATAAATCAAGATATGTACCCTGTCTGTGCTCTAATTTTAAACCTCCATTTTCCCCCCTTCCTAGTTGTTATCCATGTTTTCTGTCTGTATCACTCCTCTAATTAGGTGGAGTAGATCTGAATTGGAAGGGCTGTCACTTAAAAATAAACCTGCTGTGTAAGGTAATATTTCATCCAAGGAGCTGCATAATTCTGAGAAGAAGGAACTTGTTAGTTTTTTTTTTAAGTGATGCTTTCTATTCCTTACTAAACAACACCTGTAAATAAAAGATGACATTTTGACTTGCTTTTGTAGGGCAATTAAAAGTGCCAAAAGTCAGATACTATTGAAGCTTTAAGGTTCAAATTCTCCTTCCTACTCTCAATTTCTCTTTCTCAAACAGTGTAGGAAAGATAAACTGAAAGTGACCTCTGCTCTATTTTTAAAGAGCAATTTCAAAACCAAAAGAGGGTGCAAGTCTTTATTTTTCTTGATTTTTAGAAGAGAGACTGACAGCATTTGCTGAAAAGAGATACAAAATTCCAAGAATCTTTCTGATAAGCCATAGGCTATGGTTTTCTTAAGAAGAACTCTTTCTTCTATAATGAATTCTCCATGAATCCATACTCATACTTAAATTTAACTGTTTCTGAGTCATTGATAAAGGCCTGGTAGAGTAGTGATATCCAAGAAATATGATTTCAGAGATCTAGGAAGACTATTATTATCTACCTATTCTTTAAGAGCATAACTTATTACTTTGGTTTAACACTTTTTTCCATTTAAAGTACAATTTTATTTGGAGGAATAAGGTATCACAGTGTAGTGTACCAAGCCCAGAGTCAGGAAGCGCAGAGTTCAAATTTTTACTCAGACACTTACTAGTTATGTAATGCTGGCATATTTATTATTAATATTATTGTTATTGTTAATATTATATATTAATATATAATGTTATTACTACTTATGGTAGTAATATTGGTATTTATTCTGTAGTATCAATAAATCATCCCCTTTCCCTTTAGTTTCTTAAGAGAAGAGATGAGATTGTTTCATATTTCTTTTTATATCACTACTACATCACACAGTACCTGGTACATAATAAGCAATGATAACTAATAGCTAACATTTATATAGTGCTTACTATATGCTATGCACTGTGCTAAGCACTTTAGAATATTTATCTTAGTATCTGAGGGTGAATTTGAACTCAAATCCTCCTGACTCTATGCCCAATATTCCTATTTTCTCTTCTATAAAATGAAGACCTTGAACTCTAAAGTCTCTTTCAACTGGAAATGTATGATAATTCAATAAGTTGCAAAACTTAGAAATACCTACCTTGTGAGTCTTTCATAATTGTTATCTAATAGAATAGTGGAGATAATTGATAGATAAAAGGACCCAAGGAGGGAAGGTCTTTATAAAGGGAATTGAAAAACCACTTTTATAGCATGGTTTACTTGCAATAGAGCAAACTTCACAATTCCTCCTCTAAACTTTACAAAGCAAAAACAAACAGATAAGAAAACAAATAAATAAATAAGGAGGATAACATTTAAGGGAAAGGACTTTTCTCCCCATCTCATGCTACAGTCTCCTAAACAAACAAACAAACAAAAAGCTAGTGTCAGTGGTCCTTCAGATTTCAATGATTTTAATTCAGGAAAGCCTTTGAACATTTGACCCAAAGATTATTGTTAAAGTGTTTCCCCCCTTACATTATTGTTTTCCTTTTGCGGCTAAAATTTGAAGTCTTGGATTGTCAACCATATTCAGGATTCTAAGGCTTGACAGTTTCCTATCCAGATAGATAAGTGTATCTACAGTCTTGCTGGGGTGGTTGGCTATCTTGGTCTACTGTGGATAGGTTGTATATTGGGACCAGTTAGAAAAGAGCAATTAAATAAAAATCTTTTGAATACTTCCTCAGTGCATTTTGAGGCCCCATCCTTGCTCTCAGTAACATGACACAATTTTGCCTTCCTGCTTGTTTGATGGAAAATTAAATCAACAATGAGAACTTTAAAGGAAGAATTATTTATGTGGAAATTGGAGTGGAGGCATGATGGTATAGTAAATTTGAAAATGATCTTCCAAAATCACATCAGGAAAATCATTTTTTCAGGCCTTTCTTATGGGGAGCACATCTGGTCCCTGCAGCTACAACAAAACAGGAGCAAATTTGTGTTAGGAATGGATATTTTGGGCAGTAAAATTGGAATGATATAATGTTATAAATATGCACAGTGATTTTTCTTTTTAATTTTTGGGTTGTAAAAGAAAAAGAGAATGGGGGTGTTTTGTACTTAACTTATGCTTATGGCCAAAGAAATGTTTTTGGTGTAGGGGTGGGGTAGGTTGAAAGGTGAAGGCTATGAATTCCATAGGCAAAAGGGTAATATAAGAAGTAGCTAAAAATAAGTCATATATATGCACATGCATAAGTCATACTAGGTACAAAGTACTTACTGCCTTGCCTGGCACAGAGAATGAACAAGAATGAATGTAAAGGAATTTATTAAGCTGTGTGTCCTAAAAATATTTTTAGACTTTTTTTCTCTGACCATATGATTGGGTATTGTGCAGCAAGAGACTTTTTCCCATTATGTGACTCTGACACTAATAGTGGATCTCATCTGTTTGGAAAATATGTATTTAATTCCTTCTTCCTGTGCCCCACTAGGGATAGACATTTTTAAAATCTATTTAACAAAATGAAAAAGTCCATGAACTTCATCGGTCTGGAAACAATTTTAATATGCACAAAACAGCTGATAACCCAGCAGGGCCAGTCATTATCTTAATATAATTTTTGACCCATAACTGTCACCCTTTCTCTTTCTTAAAAAAAAAGGCAATTCTTTTTTTTAAGTTGCATCAAGGATAGGAAAGTATTTGATTGGTTGCTAAGCATACTTCTGAGCACATGGTATGCATTCAATAAAGACATTGCATTAGTCACTTCAGTCTTTCTGTTGTGAACCTGAGCTTTTCACCATAGAATAAGACTACTCTTTTTCTTGTCTAACTGACAATATTCCCCAATATGGCTGGAACTCTGACTTTAAACAGAAGAAATCTTTTGGTTGGTACCAAATTGTATGAGTTAGTAATTCAAGTGCCATGATTATGAACCATTGGATTTTTTAGTGACTATCTCTATCTGGGCTTTGCTTTTTTTGATCATAAACAAGATCTTATTTTATCTTGTCTAAATCTTCATTGTTGTTGTTATTAACTTATTGAGGGTGGAGATGACACTCAGATTTCAAAGTCTATGTTAGTTATACAAACTCTTGTAAACTGTACCATGTGGCAAAGGCTTTGAAAATGGGCAGGTGACCAACTGCATGCTTCTAGCTTAAAGACCAGATTGGCTAAATGTTGAGAAGACATCACCAAAAGGAGCTACTTTAGAAAAATAGTGTCATATATATTCATCCTCCGAAGGACTAAGAAGGTTGTAATCTGTCTGGGTAGAAGCAGATCCCACCCTAGTAACATCACAGGACTTTTGAAAACAATTTAATTGTCCTTTCCCATCTTAGAGAGTTGTGCTTAGGGATAATAATAATCATTATGACTACTGGTATTATTATGCTATTATTGCCATCACTTTTAGACTGAACCAGTAATTTAATGGCTTAAGAAATTCATTGTGAGTAAATTCTTTCTACTAGGACTGGCTAATACTGCTCTGTAATTTACAATCTTAAGAGTATTCCTAGGGAAACTGATAGTTCAGATTACTTGCTGAGGGCCATACAGTCGTCCAAAATAAGAAGCAGAACTTAAGCTCAGTCCCTAGTTCCTTACTTGCTTTCTATTGATGACCACAGCTTGCTGCCTCTTCACTGGAATGTATATACTTTAAAGTTTGCAAAGCAATTATCATACAGTATTCCATTTTATTTTTCCAAATTGCCTCCAAAATTACTACCTGTATGACTTTGGACAAATCAAGTTAAAATCCTTGAGACTTAATTTCTCATCTGTAAAATGAAAAGTTTGGATTGTAGGTCCCTAAAGTCTCTTATATCTCTGTTCTATGATCTTTTGATCATATATTCTCAGTAGTATAACAGAATCTGAGAAATCCTATGAAATCAATGTTATCACCCCCATTCTACAGCTACATTAATTGAAACTGTTAGCAGTGAAATAACTTTCTTAGAATCATGTAATCTATATGAAATGGGATACAAATTCTCATCTTCCTAGTTATAAATTCAAGTTTTTATGTATTCTCTCAGGCTACCTACAAAGCATATTACAGGGATAATACCATGGGTGAAACATAAAACACTAAGAGTTCCGTGGATTGAAGTATCAAATTGGGAAGAAATGAGTTTTACTCCAGAATGAATCCCATTTTTTGGTGCTTTCTGCTTATGCTTCTAATCCTTGAACTATAATACCTTCCATGGGATACTTGACCAGGCACAAAAGCAATGTGTTCTGCCCTTCAGAAAATGAACATTTCCTTTGAGGCAGCTGTTTTTACATGATTATGGTGCTTCAGTCTTCTGCTCTATCTCATTCTTTTGGGAAGGTTTCTGAGTTTAACCTGAGTTTCTAAACTAGAGGTCTGAATAAAAAAGAACTGAGTGTTGAACATAGAATATTCATAGCTATTAATGACTGAAATATGCTGAGAAGGAAATTCTCAACAGAATGCTTCAGTGGGGAATTATTATTATTAATTCTAGGAAGGATTAAGCTTTCTGTCAGTAAAATGTCAGACCATTTCAGGGATGCCCATAGAAGAACCTGTGCAGTCCTTATTAATCACAAGGCAGTTATAATTACAGCATCCTAAGGAAGGCATGAGTCAGAAAAAAAGTTAACAAATTACAGTTACTTTGGGTGAATATTCTAGGTCCCATTTCTGTCTTGAAATTGTTTCCTAGAGGTGTGTGTGTGTGTGTGTGTGTGTGTGTGTGTGAGAGAGAGAGAGAGAGAGAGAGAGAGAGAGAGAGAGAGAGAGAAATTGTGCACATGTATTTTTATTGAATAGGACTCTTAAATTTTGTAGTGAGGACCTCTGCTTTTGTGATTTTGGAAAAGAGTTTTGGAACCCTAACCTCAAACAGAAATTTTAATCAAAAAGATTGGGTCCAGCTTGTTCCCTTTAAAGTAAAGTTACTTTTGTGACTTTTTCCATCAAAACATACAATCAAATTTTAAAATACAGAGGATCTTAAAAATTCTCTAGTTCAATGTTTTCATTTGACAACCACTAGTGTTTCCTTCTATAGTCTTTCCTTCCATAGTTGCTTGCATGTTGTCATGCAAGCATGACATTCCCTGAAGGCAGGGACTATTAAAAAACACTTTCCTTGTTTTTCCTGTGCCTAGTTCAGTGACTACCACATGTTAAAAACGTTTATTTAATATTTAATCATTAACATTCAATAATCTAATAATTTATTATCCCAATTACATGTAAAAGTTTTTAACATTAATATAAAAAAATTGTATTCCCACAGCACTTTGGACAATTCATTTCATTTGATTGATTGATTGATAAGGAACCTGCTTCAATGTGACTAAGGATTTTAAATTACTTACCTTTTCTTGAGCTTCAGTTTCCTCATCAATAATATCCAAATATTACAATGCCTGCTTTGCAAGGTTGATATTAGGCAAAGGTTTGGCAAATCTTCAAGTATTATTAAAATGCTCATCATTAGAAGCAATGAATTATATATAGGGATGGGACCTGCAATTTCATTGCTATAACAAACTTCCTAGATGAAGAAACATTTTCTAACAAAACCAGGGCAATAATTCTACAACTTGAAGTATCAACATTTTCTAAAACCTTTGACCTAACCAATGTAATATAGTCACTCTGTATGACAGGCAGGATTTAAACCCAGTTCTCTAGCTTTTATACAGTAGTGTACCTCATGATTATATCATAATTAAAATTGATAATAATAATTTAAGTGACTTCCCAAAGTTCATCTTACTAATTAAGAGTCAGTTTGGTTTACACATGAATACACGCATAGACTCACACACACACATAAACCTGTCAGGAGTAATGGATAGAAGCCCAGTTTTTGAGTCAGATCTACCTAGGTTCAAATGTTTCCTCTGATACCAACTGATTGTGTTTTAATTGTCCACTTGTTAAATCTATCAGTGCCTAAGGTACTCTCTCAGGTAATAAAACATAGACAAGTTTCTAATCTTCATTAGTGGAGGAAGTTTCTCCATACTTTCTTTCTCATATTGATCTTGCTCATATTGATGAAGTCATAGATCCTAAAACCAATACATATATATATATATCTGTGCATTTATTATACATGTCTATATAATGTATTGCAAAATTCTTGGTGTTGTTTTAACCTACTAAAGTTTAGGGCTAAGCTAAAATTTTTGAATCACTTTGGATATGTACTTATACACACATATACAAAAATGCACATATATGAATACATATACATTTATATATAATATATATTTATATATTTGTGTGTATAGTTGTTAGTGGTAAATATATATTTTTTTCCTTATGTAAAGTGTTTTCCTTATGTAAAGTGGGGCTATTAGACTGACTGTGACAAGTATCATATTTCTTCTTTGGATAAAAGGTGTCATTCAATTTATTCTGATTGTGATTGTTCAGGAGTAGGCAGATTGAATCCTCTCAGCTACACTATTTGGACTCTTATTTGCATCAGTAAATTGGGAGGAATGTCAAATGTCTCAGCTGTAAAGTGTATTATCACTGCAAGTTGGAAATGGAAAGCAGAATACAAATACATTATCATGGAGACAGACAGAAAGAATGCATAAACAAAATCTAGAACAATTCTTGGCACTTTGCAAATACTCAATAAATAATTGTTTCAGAGAGTGGTGTTTGAATCTCACAAATTTCTAGTTGGAAGATAGCAACAATAAAGAATTGGAATCCTATATATTTGTGCAAAATCACCTATCTCCTTTATGTCTTAATGCCATTGCCATCACTGAATCATAAAATCATAGACTTTTTTTAGTGGAAAGGAAATTCTGAGCTAATTGAGTCTAACCCCCTCATTTTACAGATGAGGAAATCTGAGGTCCAAAGACTCTTCAGGCTTCCCCAGGGTTACATAGTAACTAATGGGGGACATTTATACTCAAATCTTTTTGATTCTAAATTCAGGGCTCCATCCACTATATTAAGCTGTCTTAAGCAGTTTCTATACTATAGCCAGCCTTTGTTGTCTTCTTCCTAATACCTCAATGAAGGAAATGTATTTCTCTATCTCTAGTGGCAATAACTGAGTATTCCTCACTCCTGAATTTAATCCTAATGCTGTTTTCTTTACTGTTCCTAAATAAGTGTCTTTAAAGTCTCTCTTTATGTTTATGCTCAGTCTTTCCCAAATGTAAGTGACCTAGTTCCTCTCCGTACTTAATTTCTATTCCCACACTTCAGGGGTTTTACAATCTCATTGATATGGAAATTATACCTAATTATATAGATATCAATCCACCCATAGCTGCCCATGTCCTTTCATCTATATTCCTCCATGAGTTGCTACAAAATGATCCAACTTGCATGCTGGAAGCCTTCTTCACATTGTCTTGTTTATGCCTAATTACAAATGGTTCATATCAGTTGTCCACTGGTTAACTCTCACTCTCAATATATCAGTGGCCCATCTGCCTATTTCTTTTAGACAACTCATGAAACTTGGTTTCCCAGAACACAAGATTTTGTAAAGGTGGGTTTTGAAAACTATCTTTGTATAACTTTGTATATATTTGGAAAATAAAATACTATTTAAAAAAATTACTCCATATCTAGTAAATAAAAATATATACAAAGATAGTTTTCAAAACTCAACTTTACAAAACCTTGCATTCTAAATTTTTCTCCCTCTCTTCTCCACTGCCCCCTCCCCAAGACAGCAAACAATCCAATATAGGTTAAACATGTACAATTCTTCCAAACATATTTCCATATTCATTATGCTGCAGAGAAAACTGAGACCAAAAAGAGAAAAAACAAAAACAAAAAACATAAGAAGGAACAAAAGAAAACACACACCAACAACAAAAAAGGTGAAAATACTATGTTTTGATCCACATTCAGTCTCCGTAGTTCTCTCTCTGGATGGGGATTTCACTTTCCATTACAAATCTTTTGGAATTGCCTTGAATCACCTCATTGTTGAAAAAAGTCAGGTGATAATGGAGTAATCTTCAAGGAAGATATAAGGTGAATCCAAAATCCTTCATACTTAAAGTGATTTGCATTATTTCCACTTATGCAAGGAGAAAAGGTTTAAAAGGAAATGTTTCACATTGAAAGAGGCAGGAAAAAGGAAGGGACCACATATATTTTTGCCACCAATCATTTGACTTTTAGAATTCCATTATTTTCTCTTCCTTCTTCATCAACTGCCAAGAATTTGTTATCCAAAATGTAATCAATGATACACTCAGTTGTAAGTTAAATTAAAGGAATTTAGCCTCAAACAAAACACAAAGGAAACAGTTTAATGAGCAATACTCAAAACACACACCTAGCCAGCAGAGCTCACACATTGTTTTTAAATTTTTTCTAATATTTGCACATATTTAATATATTTTAGTTCAGAATGTCTGCTTGTACATGTGTTTTATTTTTACTAATACTTTAACACTGATGTTGTAATTTCTTGTTTTGGCTTCTCAATGCTTTTCTCCTTTCCCTTTTCCCTACTTTTTGGGGGGGTTTGTTTCATGGAAACCATGAAATAGGGGGGAAAATTCAATACTTTTTATGGAGTCACATTTTATAGTATAGCAATATAGTTTTTCCCCCTGGTGTGTAGGCTGAGAGATCAGACCCATAAATCTATATGCCAGTGCTTACATAATTGTCTATGCAGACAAGCTTATTAATATCTCAATAATCTTCTAGTACATGAAGGAATGATGTACTTGGTAAGCAGCTGTGTTTGCTTCTCTACTGGGGACAGAATAGGAAATAAATGAGCTAAAATGAGATTTAGGTTAGACATAAGGAATAATAATAGTTAATAATAATGTAGATTCTATTGCTTATAAAGTAAGCAGTAGTTACCAGTAGTCAGGGAATACAAGTGTTATTATTTTACATGAATAGGGAAACTGAGGCTCAGATAAGCATGATTACTTGTTCAAGGTCATATAATTGGTAATTGCTAAGACCAGAATCCAAACATGTATCTTCTGATTTTATCTTCTATATTCTTTCAACTTAAATTACGCTACTTCTTTACTTAGTAAGAAAGAACTTAACAACCAGTGTGAAAGGCAAGTTCTATACAATTTTTGCCAGGAAATTGGCAACCAAATTGAACTGATTGCTCTAGAAGAATGACCAAAATAATCATGTCTAGAGGACCTGGGTTCTAACCCTAAATCTGATGTTTACTACATTTGTGATCTTGGAAAAATTACTAAGCTTCACCTAACCTCAATTTTGTTATTTATAATATGAAGATGTTGGAGGAGTCATCCTCTGAGTTTCCTAGCAATACCTGCAGTTGCTTGATGCAAAGAAAAAGTGATGATGCAAAAAAAGATGATTTATATCTTTCTTGCTGCTATCCTGCCTGAGAAGGAATCTTTAGCAGACACCTAGACACAACAATTTTATATATAGATAAAATGTAGATAAGATAACAGACTTGGAGTTCAAATAATAGCATATTAACAACTGAGAGAATTAACAAGATAGGGAAATTGCTTATTAGGACTGTAACTATCAATGTGATGATGCAACTGAGGCATATATAAAGTAGTGAATTCTGTGGTTTTAGAACTGTATCCTTTTAACTTTTTAAAAATGTTATTCTCCTCTATTTTTATTATTTCTATTTTTCCCAGTTACATGTAAAACATTTTTACATTTGTTTTTAAAGCTTCTAGTTCCGTATTCTCTCTCTTCTCTATCTCTCTCCTCTCCCAATTGAAAAGGCACATGTGAAGTTATACAAAACATTTCCATAAAAGTCATATTGCAAAAGAAAACATAGATTCTCCCTACCCCCCCAAAAAAAAATCCTCAAGAAAAACAAAGTTAAAAAAAGGATGCTTCAATGTGTTTTTAGGCATAATTAGTTCCTTCTCTGGGTAAGGATAGCATTTTTCATTGTAAGTTTTTCAGAGTAGTCTTGGATCATTATATTTCTGAGAATACAAAGTAATTCACAGCTGATCATCCCACATTTCTATTACTTTATCCACAGTACATTTCACTTGACATGAGCTCATGGAGATCTTTCCTGGTCATCAACATCAGTAGTATTCTATCATAATCTCATACAACAATTTATTTAGTCATTCCCCAATTGATGGGCATTCCCTCAATTTCTAATTCTTTGCCCTGAGAAAAGAGCTGCTATATACATATATTTTTTTACACATAGGTCCTTTTCACTTTTGAAAAATTTCTTTTCAGATACATGCCTAGTAGTGGTATTATTAGATCAAAGTGTATAATAACCCTTTTGGCATAATTCCAAATTCTTCTAAGGAATAGTTAAATCCAAAACTATATTTTTTTTTCTAAGAAGCATTCAGTTTATTTCAGACACCTTGGATTAAGGTAGAAAAAATGTTTAAAGTAATCTGCTGAACTCACAGTCCCCAGATTGCTTCTGCAACGAACCTCATTAACTTTACAGAACTTTGGAAATGGACAGTCTAACAAGGAACATGTGATGTGATATTCATTGCTTTTTCAAAGACTTACCTGTTCAGGGTCATTGAACTATGCTAGCTATAATATGCTAGCTTGCATCATTTTTTTGGGGGGGGTTTGATGTTATGTACTGACTTGTTAATGGCCTCCCAATGTGCCATGTATGCTTCCACTTTGAATATGAAAGTTTCTTCAGGAAGGTATTGGCTTTAGGAACTGTTCAACAGTAGCTGGCTAGGGAAAACTGGCAGGCATGACTTGTCTAAGTCCAAAATCTTTTATATCTATCTATCTTTCTATCTATCTATCTATCTATCTATCTATCTATCTATCTATCTAGATATAATATATATATATATCCCATGGGAGATAATGCCATAAAGTATTATTTAAATGTCCATTATTAGTAGTATTCAATTATGCATAAGAATTGGATTTGTGATTTCTTGGATATAACAAATTCCCTGGATGAAGAAACTCTAGTGATTCAGGTCTATAGCTCTATCTTAAAATATTAAAGTTTTGCAGAACACTTAATTAACTTGTTTGTAGTATAGTTTTTTGTATCACTAATGAGGTTGTGAAGAGTTGTTACAACTGAATGACAGCAACAAGGGCAGCTAGGTGGTATAGTGGATAAAGTACTTGCTATGGAATCAGGAAGATATGATTTCAATTTTAGCCTCAGATACCTTCTAGCTCTGTAATCCTGGGAAAGTCACTTAATCTGTTTGCCTCAGTTTCTCATGCATAAAATGAGAAGGAAATGGCCAAATACATGATTATCTTTGTCAAGAAAACTCAAAAGGGCTCCTCAAGTGTAATGTAATTAAAGCAATTTAGAAATAACAATAATAGGAAATTGTGTGAATTTTCCAAACTCAGATCATGTTATCTGATTTATGGATTAGCTGGCCAAAAGATTTTAGAGTTAGAAAAAAATTTTCAAGAGAATTGTTTAGCCCAACCTCCACACCGTCACTATTTATTAGCTTCTCCAATGAATGTTCACCCAGCTCTTACTGAATGAAATCCCAGTAGAATGAAATCTACCTCCCCAGCTGCTTTATTTCTCTGGGTATAATTTCCCTAATTTTACAGCAAAAAAACCTAGACTCATGGATGTGAGGCAACTTGCTCATGATACTGCAACTAGTGAATATCAGAGGCAGGCTTTTAACCTATTTCTGTCTTGATGTCAAATACAACACTTTTCTCACAAAACCATACTGCAAGTAAATATAACAGTTTAGGAATAGACTTTAGGTACTCTGTAAAAGCCAAAACTATCTTATTGTACGAATTGTAGGTTTGCTTATTGCTTGTAAAATCCTTCTGAATATTTAGTTTATAATGTTCATATGACACTTTCCAGAGTCTTGAAACTGTAATAAAAACAATACCCATGATATTCACTTGTCAAGCTGGTCATTACTAGGACACAGTCAATTTTTGATGAATGTTGCAGGACCCTTCATTCAGACTGATTGAATCTCTGATGCCTGAAGTAAGAAAAAGAAAAACAAATTAAATATGTCTAGATATTAGTGTTTTCCTTATCAACAAGGCAAAGTACTGCAAAAGGTACATCTCAGGAGGCTACCCTGGGTGGGTACAATGAATGCCTGACTTTCTGGAGAGACTTTTTTTAAGCACAGAAAGACATTGCTTCCCTCTCTTGAATAGATAAATACTTAATCTCACAGTATCCCTAAGACTATGAATTATAAAGGAATTACTAATTTCATTCTTTATACCAACAAAATCCATGGGTCTAGTGAAACAGGATACATTCATTGAGACAGTTACTGACAGAAAGATAGATGGAGATATAATAGAGATAGAGATAATAGAACTAGAGATGATGGAAATTGAGACAGACAGAGAGAAAGAGAGAGAGACAGAGAGAGAGAGAGAGAGAGAGAGAGAGAGAGAGAGAGACAGAGAGATAGAGAGACAGAGACAGAGACAGAGAGAGACAGAGAGAGACAGAGAGATGGATATAGAATGAAAGAGATTGGGATAAAGGGATAGAAATAGAAAAAAAGAAGATATTTTTGGACAAGATGCTATTTCTTTTCTTTTTTTTTTTTTTTACTGAGGCAATTGGGGTTAAGTGACTTGCCCAGGGTCACACAGCTAGGGAATATTAAGTGTCTGAGACCACATTTGAACTCAGGTCTTCCTGACTTCAGGGCTGGTGCTCTTATCCACTGCGCC
>JAJPUD010000945.1:418335-442669 GCA_023553655.1 Myrmecobius fasciatus
AAGCCGAGAAAACTGCAACAATTTATATTTGCCCTGGGGCAGTTTGCCGAGTTGACTTCCGGTCTGAGGCTGGTCGGGCTAGATTCGCACCAGGACCACGTTTTCAGCTGTTCTCATCCACCCCCTTCCAAAGGCAGATCTGCCAAAGCACCTGCCCGCAAGCAGAGCAAAGTGGCCCAGGCGTCTCCCAGGGGCTTCCTGGGTGCCCAAAATCCGCCCCTCTATCGCAGCCCTGACTTCCGCCCCGGCTGGAGTCCGATTGAGACCAGCGGCCGATTTCCCCTGAGGCTAACCTTCTCTGGAGTTCTTTCAAGGTAGATCTTTTATAGAAGTGCATTGTAGTCCAAATGCTTGGCGAGGACCTCACTCGGAAACCAGTTTTAAGGCTTACTTTGCCTGGGTTGGGGGAATGTCGGAGGGAGTTCACAGAGAAAGCTGTCCGCAGTTCGCCATCTTGGCTCCGCCCCCTAGACTATTTCTTTATCTTGATTTTGGTCACATAAAATTCAAGACTGATCACAAATGCCTTGTACTACATGTCTACATATTTATTCTGTAGTACAGAAGAGCATTTGTAGGATATCAATAACCAACTAGGAATACAAATAACTTAACTAGGACAGAGAGTTACACTTTGATCTAGAATAGTTAAAGAATCTTCCTACAATGGAGGTTCCTAGGGCTATGGTTTTATTATGAGTAGTATTTATAAACCTCTGAAAGTTTAGGCCTTAGGTTAGAGAAAGAAAAAAGGTTTAGCTAGTGATTTGATTTTCATCAAGTCACTTTGATCATAAGTAGGTACCTAAGGAAAGTCTCCTTCTGACACAAAAAGAAAGTGATGGACTGGATGTAGATAAAATGGAAGGTTACATCTCCTCTTACCAGTTTCTACGTATCAAAGACTTGAGATTAAAAAGATTAGAAAGACCAAGGTCTCCCACTGGGACCAGGGCTATTTATAGTTTATATCCTAATCTATATCTTGCCACTGTACTGAGATGACTTCTGAGGAGAAAGTTAGGCTGGTGACTTTGCCCAGTAGTTCTTCATTTAATCTAATTCACCTGTATGGCATGGTATCACTTCCCTGATGTTATGGTCCTCCTTGATAATAAAGGACCAAGGTTTAGTTATTGGAGTTTTAAATGTAGCTCCTCCTAACTCTATGGTCATCTTACTTGTAGTGCATAAAGTGGTACATTTGCATTTTAGCTTAGAGGCTCTAAGGAGTTTTGCAGGCAGATGCTGACCAGTCAGACTTCTGGTAGTTGGAATTCAAGACTGAAATGAAATGAAACTAATATTGACCCAGAACTTCCTTGTGCAATTAAGCTGAGAGTACATTTGCAACAAGGAATGTTGCCCTTGGCACTCTTTGACTCATTATTTTCTTTTCAAAATTTGGCTTATGTCATCTTCTACCTGAGGCCTTTCCTTGTCCCCTTAACTGCTAACACTTTTCCCCACCCAGATTATTTTATATTTATTTTGTATGTTGTAGTTGTTTAATTATTTCAGCTATTTCTGAATCTTTGTGACTCCATTTGGGTTTTTTTTGGCAAAGATACTAAAATGGTTTGCCATTTCCTTCTCCAGCTCATCTTACAGATGAGGAATTAAGGCAAATAGGGTTAAGTGACTTGCCCAGGATTATCCAATTATTGAGTGGCTGAGATCAAATTTGAACTCATGTCTTCCTGAATCTAGGCCCTCTCTCCTTCCCTCTCTCCTTCTCCTTCTCCCCTCCATCTTCCCCCCATATATTTATGTATCTTGTATATGTTTGCATATTTATACATATTACCTTCACCATGGATTGAAGGAATGTTCCTTACAACTTAATGCATGTTCGTTAACTGATTGATTAAAGGAAGAAGATGATATTAAAGGTATCACTAGTTCTGAAAAAAATCCATCTGAACTGTGCCCTGTCCTGACTTTTCATTTTTTATCTTTTATTGGATTATACCCTGAGATGATGTTTAAAATTGTGAAGAAGTCAGCTCTTAAGACCATCATCATTATATACTACTTGGTTCTAAAAATTTTGTAACCAGGCTAACTTTTCCAAGTGCTCTCTACATAAACTAAGGTTATAAAATGGTAATTGAAAATCAGGGCCACAGAACTAAAAGTTAAGCTTTGGGAATGATGCCTAGGACAGCAAGGAACATTCCCCCACTGAGGCACTTGTCTACTTATAGAAATAGATCTGCCAACATGGCCACTTATCCTTTTCTCGGCAGGGCTGGCTTTTTCACAAAAGTGGGAGGGTGGTTCTAAAAAAGTAATCTAAATGTAGGGTACTTTGAAATCTTGGATTCTTTCATAGTTGGGGAATGCATGGCACTGCTCAAATGCTGATTGAACAAGTTAACCTAATTTGGCCATGTTTCACCACTCATGTATTGAATAGAATGCTTAGTGCTGTACAAAAAACTATTGGAAGATTACAAGATAAAGAAGAAAGGAAAAGGAAAGGAAAGAAAAGGATAAAACTAAGATAAAGAGACAAAGGAGAAACAAACAAGAAAAACAATGTATGTGTAACTGAGAAATTCTCTGGAAGATAGCCTGCTACAGTAGAATAATCAATAACACAGTCAGAAGAACTAGGTCCAAGCCCCACCTCTGCATCTAGTAGCTTCTAGGGATAAAGATAGGAAGTAGAAGTCTGATTTTATTATAGAGAGATATCAAGGATGAAGAAATTCCCTTTACCCATTTAGCTTGGTAGTTTCTTGGCAATTCGTAGTCTTAAAGTTGCATAAAGCATTGAGAGGTTCAGTGACTTCTGCAAATCAATTAACCTTCTAAAAATCTTGATTTTGTTATCTAAAATGGAAGCATTGTTGAATTTCATATTCTTGGGCTTAAAGATCTGTGCAGGGGGCAGTTAGGTGGTGCAGTGGATAGAGCACAAGTCCTAAAGTCAGGAGGACCTGAGTTCATATCTGATCTCAGACACTTAACATTTCCTAGCTGTGTGATCCTGGGCAAGTCACTTAACCCCAATTGCCTTGGGGTTGGGGGGGGGGAAATCTGTGCAGACAGAGATTGCAGCCATGAAATTAAAATATGTTTGATGCACAGATGGAAAGTTATGGAAGATACTAAAATGTAATCAAAGCTTGGTTTTTTCCATTAGCAATGTATGAGTGTGAGAGGTGGACTATAAGAAAATCTGAGAGCTACAGAACCTGTGTTTTTGAGTTGTGATGCTGAGAGCCTTTTGAAAAAGTCTCTTGGATAACAAAGACATCAATTCAGTCAATACTTAAAGAAATTAATACAGGCTACTCACTGGAAGGTCAAATATTAAAGCTTAAGCTTGAATATTTTATCACATAATGGGAAAATGGGACTCATTGGAAAAGACCCTGATAATGGGAAAGATTGAAGGCAAAATCTACATTTTCTCATGTGGAAAGTAACAATATGTTTGCTTATGTACAAACACAAACAATTAAACTTCATATACAAAATAAATATTAGGTAATTTCATGAGGGAGGACATTGGCAACTGGTCAAGTCAGGAAAGTCTTAAGGTAGAAGATGAAATTTAAGCTAATTTTTTGAGGAAACAAGATTAGAAGGGGCAGAAGTTGGGAAGGGGGGCGTTCTAGACATGGTGACCACTACTTAGGTTGCCAATGTCCTTGCTCCAGAAATCATCTAATCTTTCTTTCTAAGCAAGAACTACTTCATATTTATCTTTGTTGTCTCCAAGGATGTAATTGACAAGAAGGAAGTCGTCATATACATCAAAACATGGATGACTAAGTGCATAGTTTCTTTAAATAAATAGAGCTTATCAAACTGTGCATACCCTTTGACCCAGCAGTGTTTCTACTGGGCTTATATCCCAAAGAGATCTTAAAGGAAGGAAAGGGCCCCACATGTGCAAGAATGTTTGTGGCAGCCCTTTTTGTAGTGGCTAGAAACTGGAAACTGAATGGATGCCCATCAATTGGAGAGTGGCTGAATAAGTTATGGTATATGAATGTTATGGAATATTATTGCTGTGTAAGAAACGACCAGCAGGAGGATTTCAGAGAGGATTGGAGAGACTTGCATGAACTGATGCTGAGTGAAATGAGCAGAACCAGGAGATCATTATACACAGCAACAACAAGATTATATGATGATCAATTCTGATGGACATGGTTTTCTTCAACAATGAAATGATTCAAACCAGTTCCTATTGTTCAGCGATGAAGATAGTCATATACATCCAGAGAGAGGCCTGTGGGAACTGAGTGTGGACCACAACATTTTAATGCTTTCTGTGAATATTTGCTTACATTTTGTTTTCCTTCTTAAATTGTTTTTCTTTCTCTTTCTGGATATGATTTTTCTTGTGCAGCAAGATAACTGTATAGATATATATACACATATTGGATTAATCATATATTTTAACATATTTAACATGTATTAGATTACCTGCCATCTAGGGGAGGGGATGGGGGGAAGGAGGGAAAAATTTGGGACAAAAAATTTTGCAAAGGTCAATGTAGAAAACTTACTCATATGTTCTGTAAATAAAAAAGCTTTAATAAATACAAAAAATAAAGCTAGTCAGGAGAGGATTGGGTTTTGAGGGAAATACACTGTGTTTGATTATAACCACATTGATTCTGAGACATCTTTAAGACATTCAGTGTGAGATATCTAATATGCATCTGGCGATATGAGACTGGAACTTAAAATAGAAATGTACATGTAGATCTATGAGATGACTTAATTAAAATAATGATTAAAATCCTGGGAATCTGAAGAAGTCACCAAATGGGAATGTATAGAAAATGATGAGAAGAGGATGTAGGACAGAGGGGGTACACATATAGCACTCATAAGTACAATGTTTACATTTTTTGCATTGTTGACATTGATTTGATTTTAACTATACACAAGATTTGAGAAGGGTGCTTTAAATAATTGTGACTAAATTACTACAGCCTCTCTGATGGAGGGTAGGATTAGTAACTATTTTGTTAAAAGCACAAACTATGTCCTTTGCTATTCTGAGAGAATAGGTCCTGATGAGTAACAATTAATTTATATTATCATAAAATGTTAGAACTAGAAAAAGTCTTAAAATTTAACATAATGACCTCATTTTTTTCAGGTGAAGAAACTAAGGCCAAGAGGTATTATAATATGCCCCAAACACTTTATATATATATATATATGCATATATATATATATATATATAATCTTATTTGATCTTTATAATTTAGAGTTAGATTTTATTATTATTGTATTTCTATTTTGCAAATGAGGAAACTGAATCTGAGAGAAATTAATTGACTTGATCCAGGCCATAGAGATAGTATATATGAAATACCAAGTAAGCTGAACAGGGAGACTATCTGCTAGGTGCAGAGAAGATGCCATCTACATCATCACAAATGGAAGGAATAACTATACTCATAAAAATCATAGATCTCTTTATATTTTGATATAATACAATTTTATTTATGTGTAAATATAATATATATATCATATATAACATATTTATATATGATATACATATTTAAGAAATAGTGAAAACATATAAATTCAAAGTGCATATTGGGCAACTGTCACAGGAACAGTATCTACCCCAACATCGAATAGAATAGTTGTTCTTTAAAAGACAACAAAACTGATATTAATTAGTCCAAAGCATTAATATTCAAACTAACATTATAAATTGTCATCTGGCATGAAAGCACAGTCCATGAGGAATCAAATCATTACTGATTGCAAAGCCAATGAGGTAAATGCAAAGATGGGGTAGTTATATTCAACTTGCTGTATCCTTGCTAAAATTCTTTTCAGTAATGCTGACTAAACTTTGCTATGTTAGCTAGTCTATGAGTGTGCCATTTTATTCCTGTCCTGAGCTTGAATGACTTAAATGTCCTGAGTTAGTAGCTGGCCAACAATAGGAATTAATGTAGTACTGTATTCTAGTTTTCTAATCAGTGGGGCTACTGGAGTAGCTTCTAGATGTTCACTAAGTGCTGCAAGGTCCATTGAACTTTCTTGTTGTATCTCAAAGAACTGAACAGTTGCTTTAGTCTATGCAGTCTCTGAAGCATGACTGAACCACTTGTGCAAAATGAATCCTTTGCTGAGGAAGTCATTTTGATAGGTCAGTAGGGGGAAGACAATTTGACTAAACCATAAAAGATATTATGGAATGGAGCCAGGATAATGAAATTACTAGAATATATTCAATATAGGCACAATGAAACCTAAAATTTTGGAATTCTCTTTATGGCTTTTCATAAAATGAATGTACATGTAACCCAAGGCACTTGTAAGACTTAAGACACAGATTTGTCTTGGGGGAACTATGAGAGAGAGCTTGAATTGTTAATGGGATTCAATTTATATATCTTCCCTTGTAGCCTATAGAATATATAAAAAAGAGAATTTGGAATTATTGCTAAGCAGTCTAGATTCCTGCATTTGAACACAAGAAGAGGAAAAATAGAAGCCCTATATTACAACATTGGAGTTTGGATGAGAGGAGGGGTTGTAAACCTAAACTAAGCATGTGTTAATAGTGAGTATATAGTGATTTAAAGTTTGATAATTGCTTTACAAATATCTGATTTCATCCTTGCAAGAAGTTGTTGTTTTAGTCTTATCTAACTTTTCATGA
Source organism: Myrmecobius fasciatus (assembly GCA_023553655.1). Lineage (NCBI taxonomy): Eukaryota > Metazoa > Chordata > Mammalia > Dasyuromorphia > Myrmecobiidae > Myrmecobius > Myrmecobius fasciatus. Next base: position 424,994 of record JAJPUD010000945.1, read on the forward strand.
TCCCTTTTGGGGTTTTCTTGGTAAAGATACTGGCGGGTTTTATTATCTTCTTCCTTATCTCATTATACAGATGAAGAAACTGATTTAACTGGTATAATAATTTAACTGATATAATTAAGTTTTAATATTTAATAATTTAATTTAATAATTATAATATCTTTTATGGTTTAGTCAAATTATCTTCCCCCTACTGTCCTATCAAAATGACTTCCTCAGCAAAGGTTTCATTTTAAGTGACTTGCTCAGGGTCATCCAGCTAATAAATGTCTGAGACTGGATTTGAATTCTGGTTTTACTGACTACAGGCTCAGTTCTCTATCCATTGCACTACCTAGCTGTCCCTGGTCCTTTGAGTCAGAGAAGGTAGGTTTTTTTATTATCCTGGGAGGTACTTGCTTTTATTATCTTCACTTTACAGATAAGGAAACTGAGCCACACAGCTATTCTTCTATTTCATTTTATTTTCCACAATAAGTTTCATGGATTTAAGAGTTGGAAATGACCTTAGAATTCATCAACTTCAACCCTCTCTTTTTAAATGTGAGTAAACTGAGGGCAAGAAACATTAAATGACTTGTTCAAACATACCCAGCAAGTAAGGTAAGATATGGATGCAGATATTATTGATTCCAGGCCCAGTTCTCTCTTTTCTATACCAGGCTGCTTCTCAAGAAAATTGATGATTTAAGCAGTAAGCAATAAAAATTACTATATTTATGTCCAATAGCAACTCCAGAGAGATCTGAAAAGTTTCTGTGAGATTTAGTCCTCAGAAAAGGGGCAGGCACCATCCAGAGTTATTAGAAAGTTTTGTTTGACAGAGTACAATGTTAGATTTGGTTAATGTGTTAATTGGTTTTGCTTAACATTTTTTTTCTACTTTCAAAAAAAAACAATCTTTGTTTTAAGGTATAGCTTTTGGGATGGAAGGATGGGAGGCTATACATTTTGAAAGAAAGGTAATACAAAATAAAAAATAGCTATACAAATTTAAATTTAAAAAGATTATGTTGCTGGTGATATTAATAGACTGTCATCTATAGAAGATGAGAGAAAATAGGCATAAGCTGAACAAGAAAGAAGGAGATTTGGGAATACTACTTTATAGCTCCTAGGAGTAGCTGATAGATCTAGGAGCACAAGGAACTTTGCACTTGGGAAGTGAAGAGCTAATGTAGTGAGAAAAACCAGATTTATTTTATGATGCCTTCATTAGGAAAGGCATGAATAATAGATTTGGCAAAGGAAAATTTTCTTGTTAGAAAATCTTAGATTCTGAAAATTCCCTTTGTCTCTATTGTAGATCAGCCACTCCTCACCTCATAACTGGATTATTGAAATAGCTTCTCCTTCCTTTTATCTTTTCCATGTACTATATCCTCTATATTGCCATCACATTCATCTTTCTAATATGCCACTTTGAAAATGCCATCCTTATAGTAAAAACAAGCAAACAAGCAAACAAATACACAATTTCTTAATAGTTCCCTATTATTTGGAAAATAATTTGGAAAATAAAAATGATTATTTGGAAAGCCCTATCAGTGCTTTGCAAAGTAAGATCTTGGTGCCATAGCAAGGAATGACCTCAAAGAATATTTGATTAAGCAATTTAATTAAATAAATATATGTATATATATATATGTGTGTATGTGTGTATCACATGCACACATGATATATAAGCATACATGTATATACCTATGTATACATGTAAGCAAAAATATGCATACACAAATATGTATGCATGTATCTCTGTATATAATTATATGTATATATATTAATATGTATAATAATTAATTATTATATATTATGTTATTATTTTATAGATTATATATTTTATGTTATATATTTTATATTATCATCTTTTATATATTATATCATTATATATTATATTATCATATATTATATATTTATTAATATATTATATGTATTAATATGTATATAATTAAATGTATATATGTTATATGTATATTTTAGTCCCCACATTTAGACCATATGTGGCATGGGGGTGATCATTGTGGGTCTGGAAGACAGAATAGACATCTCTGACCTCTTTTCTCCAAGGGAAATTTTAATTCCTGTCAATTGGGGAATCAAGAAGTTCGGATCAAAGGCCACCACTTTGCTCTCTTCAGAGAAAGAGGGTCAAAATTATGTCTATGTGTTTCCTTAAATATTATTACTGTAGGGGATATTATCAGATTCGAGTTAACTTATGATTATTCTTTCACAATTACAGGGAAGGAGAACCCCAAATTTTCTATTTAAGACTTTACTACTTTCCCACCAAATAACAATTCCAAAATGTATATACATATCATTTATCTAAATTGGGAGCAAAAAAGAATTCTGAAGAAGTTTCCTGAAAAAGCTCTGCTATTGAAAGTAAGGTAACTCATCTTAACTGGGAGAGAGTCCTATATCTTACCTAAAGTGAAGTTCCCTGAAGAGTCTAGGATAGAATATGGAGACTATGACTTTCTCTTATGTCTTCTGAGAGTCTTTTTATTCAGCAATCCAAAGAAGTTTGGCTTCTATTTCCCCCCTTTAAGCTAGAAACCAAAAGCTCCTAGAAAGACTGCAGTGTTCCAGTTGACTCAGATTTGGAAGAGAAATCAAAGAGGATTGAAGAAAGATTGCACTTTTCTTGTTTTCACCAATTCTGCCCTATTTTTCATTCAGGATAGAGCACTTATTTCAACCAGTAAGAAGAGAACCCTATACCAATGAGCTTTGGAAAAGAGGTTACAGAAAGACAGAGAGAGAGAGAGAGAGAGAGAGAGAGAGAGAGAGAGAGAGAGAGAGAGAGAGAGGGAATTTAGAATTTATAACCTACATATCTACATCTATATCTATGTACGTTGTAGATTATATAGTATATGTACATATATGCACACACGTACATAAATATATGCTATTTATGTACCTTGAATATTAAACGTTTTATCTAAGAGCTGTTATTACAAAGATTTCCCCCATTTACTCATTTTCCTCCCCCCATTTGGGTGCATTAATTTTGTCTTTGAAAATTTTGTTCTCATGTAATCAGGGTCATATGTTTTAATTTAATTTTATTTTTTTGCAAATATCTTTATCACTTGTGTGATTAAGAATATTCATAACTGTGAAAGGTGTATGACATGCTACTCTTCTATTTTTTTTAATAGTTTGAGATTTAATGCTAAGTTCACATATACCTATTGCATTTGTTGTTGAATATGACATAAGATGTTCTTCTAAGGCTAATTCATGCCAGGCTTTTTTGTTTGTTTTCCCAGTAATATTTTTAATAGAATAAATCAAAAATTCTTTCCTAGATAATTTACACTTTCTGATTTATTGAACTCTATATTATTAAGCTCTATTGTTTCTTATTTTGTTCCCAGCTGGGTACAGTTGTGTTGTCTTGCCAGTGAGTAGGAAGGTGGGAAGTATTAGAGAAAAAAGTGGTGATAAGTGAGTCTGTTAGGAATTAGGAATTATCTTAGATTGTTATCTTTTTAGATTTCTTAGGGTGGAGATAGCTATAATTATTTTACCTTTTGCATATAATTCTTATTTTCAAGTGTTGGAGATTTAGGAAGATCAGAGAAAATATTTAGTCCTCTATCTTTTTGAACACATGACTCTTTGATTTTTATTTTCACAAAACGTCTTTTATTCTGCCCTCCAAAGCTCTGTCCTGCCCTCTTCTCTTTCTACACTTTCATATTTCATCAGCTGATTACTACATTTATATATCTAGTCCTAATTTCTCTCCTGAATTCTAGCTCTGCATTACCAATTGCCTCATGAACTTCTCTATTTGGAAATGCCAAAGATGCCCCAAAATCAATAAATTCAAAATGGAACAGGTTTTATTGTACCAAAATTAGAATTTTCTCCAAATTTCCCAAATTTCATGAAGGGCACTAACTTCCTTTCAGAGACTCTTACTTACAGCCTCAAGATTATTTGTAATACTTTTTTTCTTCTTGCCCCCACTCACAGCTTTCATATCTAATTAGTTGATAAGTCTAATTGATTCTAACTGCAAAACAGCTCTTGCATTGTTCCACTTTTCTATACTTTTACAAAGTTTCTACCCCAAAGTAGAATCTCATCACTTTTTGCCTTATTTATTATTTGTTCAGTCATTTCAGTCATGTTCAACTTTTTGTGATTCCATCTGGAATTTTCTTGACAAAGATACTGGGACAGTTTGCCATTTCCTTCTTCATTCAATTGCAAACTAGATAGCTTAGTAGATAGAATATTGGAGTTGCAGTTGGAGTCATTATGACTTGTCTTCTTGAATTCAAATTTATCTTCAGACAGTTGTTTGCCTTTCATTTTCTTTTCTTTTTTTTTTTAAGTAAAGCTTTTTATTTGTAAAACATATGCATGGGTAATTTTTCAACATTGACCCTTGCAAAGCTTTCTGTTACAAATTTTTCCCTCCTTCCCCCACCCCCTCCCCTAGATGGCAGGTAGTCTAATACATGTTAATTATGTTAAAATACATGTCTTTCATTTTCAAAGAGGACTGATGACATCATGGGTAGTGTCTTGACTTGTGCATGTATTGGATTTGAGTGAGATAGAGTTGCACAAAATCATGAGCCCCACTCTCTCTTCCTGAGCCTTAAAAGTCCAGTGGCAGAACAGAAGTCAAGAAGATAGGTGATGACTCAGGATGTAGCACATTATCTTGGTATCTTTTATGCCTGACCAAACTCTAAGTGCTTCACAGTACCTGTTTCAGCCATCTTCATGGCTATTGGAACAAATTGTTCTCAATTGTCCATTATGTTAGGGAAAGCTTTCCTTTGCTTGAGGACTCATTCTCCTACTTAATTTATAGGTTTAAAGCATGTTGGTTACTCTCAATCTGACTAAGCCAGTCTTCCAATATAGTTTAGTATGCTGTGATCACTTGATATGCTATAGTTTTTTGGAGTTACAAGTGAGAATTGTGTGAATCAGGTGAACACTAAAAGTGGATGAGCATCATTGCAAAGACCTTTAAGCCCTTTCACCAAAGATACTGGTTCTCCCAAACACCTCACACAACTTTCCTTAGACACTTAGCATATATGTGATCCTGGGAAAGTTACTTAATCCTGTTTATCTCAATTTCTTCATCTCTAAAATGATCTGGAGAAGGAAATGACAAACCATTCTAATATTTCTACTGATAAAATTCAAGTGGGATCACAAAGAATCAAACATGACTGAAAATGACCGATTAACAGTAACAATCAGTCTCTTTGTTTTCCTTCACTCCCCTCTCCAATTTATCTTTCACACAAATGTCAAGTTATTATTTATAAAACACAGATCTAACCATATCATTCTCCTATTAAAAAAACTCTCTTTAGTTTTTGTTTGTAAGATAACATACAAAATCATCAGTATGTCATTTATTACCCTTTAGCAGCTGGCTTCTACCTTCTTCTTCAGAATTATTTTTCATTATTTACTATTTCATGTTCTTTTGTTCCAGTCAAACTGGTCTATTAGCTATTCTTTCTATACTATATTCTATCACTCCTCTCTGTTACATGACACAGATGTTTCTTATTACCTGGCATTCAGTAAGTCTATTCTCATCTCTGTTTCTTAGAATCCCAATATTCATTCTACAAAGACTTACCTCAGGTTTTGTGTCCTGCCCAGAACTTCATAATATTCTTTATTTTTAGATCTCTGGCTTTTGGGAAATTACTTTGCATGATTTTACACATACTTTATATTTACATAAATTAAGCCTCTCCCCCTAATGAATGAAGCTTCTTAGGATCAAGGAACATTTTGTTTTTATCTTGGTAAGTCTTTTAACCTATTGGTGCTCTTGGCAAATCTCTAAGACACCAAATTACAGAAAAGATGCTTACCTTCATTAGTCATTAGACCTTAATTGGCAGAGAATTTCTTGTATCAAGAAAATCATAAATTCATTCCCTATATCTATAGAGTCTGACACTTGTATCTTTATAGTGACATAATGAAGCAGATCATTTACAAAGTCCCATTTGAGCATCAATTCAATCTGAAGAGAATCTTGGTTTATTATTACAAGGAAATGCATAGATAAATATAAACTTTCATCCCCCTCCAAGCAGGTTATAGTTAAGAAAGGATAGATTTATATACACATACACATACATACACACATATATACATACATCTTTCCTACCCATACTAACTCTTTTCTTTAATTCTGCTTCTAACTTGTCTTGCTATTACTTAACCTCCCCCTGCCCACAGATCCTTACCTTATCTTCTTCTAGCATTGTTCCTTTGTCAATCTATCCCTCCCTCCTTATTTCTTTATAGATTTTGGAGGATATTATGCCCTTCATTGTATACACATAATGTTGCCTATTTAATCCATTCCCAATGTGAATAGATTTCCAGAACTATGAGCCCTCCTCCCCTTCAATGTCTCTGTGTCTATTCTTCCTTTGTATCTCATTTGTGTAACATAATCACTATTTTTTTCCTTAACTCTATCTCAATCTTTCTTTTGAATTGCCCTATTGTTGATGTCAATCTTAAACATATGCTACATATTTCCCATGTAAAAATAAACATTTTGTGCATGTTGAGTTCTTTGAAATTGATCTTTGATATTGACTGTTATATGTAAAATTTTCTATTAAGTTCAGATTTGGTTCATATAAAGTCCTAAAAATTTGCAAGTTCATTAAAAGACCATTTTTTATTTAATATTTACACGTAATTTTGCTGGATATAATACTTTTGGCTGCAGGTCTAGTTCTTTTGATTGTTAGTAGATATAGTTCCAGGACCTACCATCTTTTACTGTGGCTGCTGAAAAATCTTGTACAATTCTAATTGTAGCTTCAGCATACTTGAATTTTTTTTCTTGTCTCTATGATATTTTCTCTTTGATCTGGGGTTTTGAAATTTGGCAATAATGCTCCTATGTGTTTTCCACAAAGGATCTTGTTGAGATAGGGTTTGGAGGATTGTTTTCTATTTCTACTTTCCCCTCATGTTCTATAAGTCCAGGACAATTTTCTTGGATTATTTCTTGCATTATTGTGTCAAGGTCCTTTTTTGGGTCACAACTTTCAGGCAGCCCAATAATTCTTATATTTTCTGTTCTTTAGATCCAATAATTTTCTTATGTTTCACATTCTATTTTTTCATTCTTTATCATCTGTTGAGTTATTCTTGGTCTCTCATGGTTCATTGGCTTCCCCTTGCCCAGTGTTAATTTTCAAAGAGTTATTTTCGTGTTTGAGACTCTGTACCTCCTTTTCTAGATGGTTAACATTTTTTTCCAATAATCTTTCTTTTTTTTGGTATGGCTTTTATTTTTTATTGTTTTTTAGTTTTTCCTCAATGTCTCTCATTTGATTTTTAAATTCTTTTTTGAGTTCTCTAAATTCTTTCTGGGCAGGGAATCATTTCATGTTACTCTTTGAGGTAGAAGTTTTTTTTTTTAACTTCAGTGTTCTCTGAATATGAACCCCAGTATTCCCTGTTCCTAAAGTATGTTTTTATGGTGGGGGTCTTTCTTCTTTGCTGGTTCATTTTTTTAATAAAAGTTATTAGTGTAAGCATCTCTAATGCTGGGTGAAGGGAGGGATGGTGCATTTGTCTTCACTTTAGCTCTCCCCTCTGACTAGGAACCCAAAATCAAGAGCTCCACCCTCTAGAAGCCTGCAACCAACAGTAACCCCTGACCCTACTGCTTCTGCACTCATAGGTGTGCTGGTTCCTTCTTGCTCAGGGCCACATCTCTGCAGCACAGTTGAACCTGGTGTCCCTAATCACTTGAAGTTTCCTTAGTCTTCTCAGACACAGACTTTAACTCCACAAATAGTCTAATTGGTGAAAGTTTCTGAAGATCCTGGTGAGGCTCCAGCCACACCCAACTCACCCCAGGGCTGTCCACTTAGTGTTTCTATGGAGAGAGCCCAGAAGTGTTTGCCCTTCAGGTGTGTTAATCGGGTGCCCCTGATCTTTCTTTGAATCTTCTTGGGTTGTATCAGGAGGACTCCTGTTCTGCCCCAAGCCTTCTTAATTTTTCACCGGTCTATTTGTGGAGGAAATCTAGAATGCTTGAAATTTACCAACCTACTCCACCATATTCTCAGAATCCTCCCCCCAGAAATTCCTTCTTCTAATGAAATAATATGTTTTATCCACTGTTTATAACTATAAATGTTCAAACTTTTATTGATTGTCTTTGGAAGGTTTATCTTTGACACTTTTTTTTTTTTTTGGTCTCTAGTGTCAAGCCTAGAACATAGCAAATACTTTGTAAATGCTTAATAGTTGATAGCTCTTCCCTTTTTTCTCTTTCAGGTATTCTCCCCCCTTTTTTATTTTAAAATCATCCTTCCTTCCGAAGAAGCTGTTTCATGCTGTATTACTGCGAATCACTAACATTAATATTTTAAATTGTAAAGGCTTAAGGTATGACCCTTCCCTGAAATACTTGCATTTTAGTTTGCATCTCAGCATTCAGAATTCAAATGGGAGTCTTTCCAAAATGATAATGATAGCATATGAGATTTGTTTCTTTTGTTTTATTATATTTTACTGTATTTTATCTGTTTGGCAATTAATTATTTTCGAGGAGGGCACCCTGCTTATCTCCAGTAATCCCCCATTCACCTCCAGTCTCTTTAGGTTGTCAGAAACTATCTGCGCCTGCCTAACCTCCTCCAGGTTTTGATGGGCAAACAATACATTGACTTTTATGTGATTTTCTCTTTCTGTTGTTTATGCCATTTGACACTGCTGACAAGATAGCAGACTCTAATAGTAAGGATTTTGGCAGAGAATGGAGATGATTAGTATATCACCTCAATCTTCTCTGACTACATTGAGGAAGGTCAACTATTAGCAACCAAATCTGCCAGAGTCTATTTGCTATCTTGGATTTCCAAAGTGTAATTAACATACACATGTGAATGAATTAAAATCAAACTGCTAGGTTCCTGTATCTTTTATGAATCATGAACCTTTAGTTATCACTTCAAGCTTTTTGGATACAAGGGTGTTATGGAAACATCACAGACTTGGCTCTATCATGAAGGGCACAATTTTTTATTTAGAAATATAAGCAAAATGTAAAAAAAATACAACTTAATCACCTAAACAATTGTTAACCTTATTAACCTTCTTTGTGTCTTAGATCCCTTTTACAGCATGATAAAGCCTATGCACCCTGCAAAATACACACACAGATATTCATGTCCACATATAGATAATATATTCATACAAGTATGTCTACATCTATTAGAAGAAAAAGCTAAATTCTGACAGACCAATTAAATAAAGATATGATTTTTTTCTCATCCAAATTCATAGATTGGCTGAATTCTAATCTTAGATGCTTTGTGTTCTCAAGGACTCCAGGTTAGAAACTTCTGACCACTTGTTACCAAATTTCTGACTCTTATGGGTGGATTCAGACTTTGTTTTCCTTTCTAGAGATAATATGGTATGGTGAAAAGACTAGTAACTATATGTAACATTTGTTACCTCTTTAAGTTAGGCAAGTCACTTGACCTTCCTGAATCTCAATTTACTCATTTCTGAAATGAGATCATTACCTTAGATGGTTTCTGGTATCCTATTTGGGCCTATAATTCTTTTATAGCACCTATGTCTGGCTTTAGAGAACAAGGAGATGGAGGGATAGTGGATACTGAGGGAATTTTGGCCTCAAAAATCATATTAATTTATCCCATTATATGTTATCTTTTCACCCATGATAAAACAGCATGGTTCCCAGGAGAGCTAAATGTTGGCTTATGAAGAATAGTTTTAGGATTCCAAGAATGGTATCAGAAGCTACAAACCATTGAGCAGTAAAGATTCTTCTCAGTACCTTAATCCTACAAAGGGTAATCTGTCCTGCTATTTTTATATGTATACAAGGGATCTAAAAGATATACTGTCAAATAGGTGACATTTCCTGGGATAGCTCTGCTACTACCACATATAGAGTATCAAACACCAGAAATAATTTAATCAAACCATCATGTTTAGTCAGATTAAGATGATAACAAACTTCATGGAATTGGAGATGATTTCTGGGATCATGACTGACTTTAATATTCATATTCATAATATAATTTGCCCTCTAACTCTGCCTTTTAATTTGGGGAGTTTTGTTACTTCTTTTCATTGATACATCATACCACAAAACAAATTTATTAGATATTTGAAATAAAAGATAAATTCTCTGTGGTTTAAGGGCATTGATCAGTTATATTATCTTACTTTAAAAAAATGACAAGATTTATATCTTGATAGTTTCCCAGCTAAGAACAATAAATCAATCAGAGGTGTGAACTAGATTTAAATAAGGCTAGATAAATATTCTGAATCAATTAAATCTTAGATTTTAAACTAAGCTCAAAAACTTTTTTAGGTCAATTTAGATGAATCTGAAAGCCATTGGATGAAATGAAAGAAACCACACAGGAAAAACATTCTAATTCTTTGAGGAGTAATCATGCCCTATGATTATAAGATATTGTATATGGATGTAGAATATTGGAAAACCAGAGAATGAGTGGGGCTCACAATTGAATGTACATCACTTGTGAGACTAGCTTTTTTATACTGACTAGAGCTGAGTAAGATCTCAAATCCATTTATCAGGGTTTGGGCAACTATGTATCAGCACAAGGAACACATTCTTTTTCCTTTAATCTCAGAGAAGGGTCTTAGATACAGCACAGAATTTATAGTGGAATAACCAGTATAGGAGACTCAGACAAAAATGAGCCTAGATTTTTGTCACTGTGGAATATTCATGTGATTGGAAATGATCTCTAGGATCATGTCTGACTTTAATATTTATATTCATAACATAAAATGCCCTATAACTCTACCTTTTAATTTGGGGAATTTTGTTATTTCTTTTCATTGATATATCATGCCACAAAACAAGTTTATTAGATATTTGAAATAAAAGATAAATTGCTTGTAGTTTAAGGGCAAGATTCCAGATCATTTTCAGAAGATAGGGAAAGCAGCTTTCTATAGGGGTTTGAACCAGGAGATTGCCAGCAGTTGTGCTATCCCAACACATGAGTAAGAACTTGCAAAACTTGGGGGTGGAACATCACTAGAGTCTGCTGAAAGTTTGCCAGCTCCTGTTCTGAGTCAACATTGAGACCCTTGACTAGTGGAAGAATATTAGGTATTGAAATGCAGAACCAAAAAAGGCCCTGACATTACCTTCATAAGTATAAAGAGTCTGACACCAAGAAAGTGTCCTGTTTTAGTATACAAAGTTAAGAAAATGGATATATAATAATAACTAGGATTTATATATTATGTTAAGATTTTCAAAGCACTGTTCACATGTTAACTCATTTGAACCTTTCACAGCTGTGGAAATAGAGATTGAGAAAATTTAAGTGATTCGCTCAGGTTCAAAGAATCAGCAAGTTTTTGAGGTAGAATTTGAATTTAGATTTTTTAGATCCAAATTTAGTGTCCTTAACCACTGTATCACCTATCTGTCTCCTATAAACAATAACTACTACAACAGCAGCAACAAGAATAATAATTATGAGAGGGGCACAAGTTTACAATGATACCTAAGATACAGAACCAAATGCAAATAACTCCATAGCAACTATGAAAAAATTCTCAAACAAAATCACAGGTTAAGTAAAAGGTTAACTAGAATTTTTGGAATAAATGAAATGAGTTTAAAATGATACAAATGAAATGATAGCTCTACAGAAAAAGTTTGGAGGAGAATAAATAGTTTAGTGAAGATAGACAAAGCTTTTCCAAACAATGGTTTACCTGAACATTAGTATGGATCAAATGTAAGCTAATGATTTCATGGACAACAGTAATTTAAAATAAAATTTAAAAACCTGAAAAAAGAAGAAAATGTATGCCATCTCACATCCAAAACAATTGACCTGGAATACAGCTTAAGGTCAGAAAATCTAAGAATCATTGGACTACTTAAAACTATAATCAGGAAAAAAAAAAACAAACTTGTATTCAATATTTAAAGTAATCAAGAATAAAAATTCTTGAGTCTTGTTAGAACCATAAAGCAAAGTAAAAATAGAATCAGGGTTAACTACTTCCTGAAAGAAATCCCAATTCAAAAATTCCAGCAACACCATAGCCAAAACATACAGCTTCCAGATGATTGGAAAAAAGACGGACAAACAAAACATTGCAATTAGTTAGGAAAATAAATAATTCAAGTAACACAATAATTAGCTCACTAGTTTAGGCATATTATAGAAAAAAGCTTGGAATGGAATATTTCAAAAGACAAATGATAATGGCATACAATAAAAATTATCTAATGGGCAAATGTGAGTATAATCCTGTTGGAGATAAAGATAATGAAACAGAAATAGAGAACTGACATACCTGATGAAAATATCAGAGCTGAGTAGAAATTAAAAATAAACACATAGGTCAAGAAAAACAAAAAGATAAATGCAAGCAACCCATCATATGGGACTAACCATGAATGAATTCAGTGAATATTCTTTCATTTCTCTAAAATAGCTTTCAAAAATCTAGAATGTCTTCCATGCCATGGTAAAATACATTCCATTTTTTTGCTTTTAGATGAATTTATATTTTATTAATCACAAGTACACATATATTTATTTGTTTAATTAAAGCTTTTTTATTTGCAAAACATATGTATGGGTAATTTTTCAACATTGACCCTTGCAAAGCTTTCTGTTACAAAATTTCCCTCCCTAACCCCCACCCATCCCCTAGATGGCAGGAAGTCTACTACATGTTAATTATGTTAAAAACTTGACAAATCGAATATGTGTATACATATTTTTACAGTTATCTTGCTGTGCAAGAAAAGTTGGATCTACAAGAAAAAAAATCTGAGAAGGAAAACACAATGCAAGCAAACATCAATAAAGAGCATGAAAATGTTATGTTGTGGTCCACATTAATTCCCTTCTCTCTGGGAGTATATGGCTTTCTTCATCACTGAACAATTGGAATTGGTCTGAAACATTTCATTGTTGAAGAGAGCCATATTCATGAGAAGTGGTCATCATATAGTCTTGTTGTTGCTGGTACACATATATTTGAAAAATAATATTACAAACACTGTGAGACATAATTTATGTGTTCTATAAAAAATTTAAAATTATTTTTGGCTTTATATATAGATTCACAAATAATTTGTGGAAATTTTGTGGTCTCTATGGGATTAATTGCATATAGGTTGAAAATCATTGATTTATAGATAGTTTCCTTTATTTTATTATTCTCCTTTGTATAATCTCCTTTTCATTCAACTAATTAATTTCCACTCATGAAATTCCTTGTGCTGCCTTTACATATGGTTCCTCATTTTTTTTAGGGTTGGGTTTTTTTCCTCTTTTTTTATTAAAGCATTTTATTTTCAAAACATATGCATATACAATTTTCAACATTCACCCACAAAGAACCCTGTGTTTCAAAATTTTTCCCTCCCTTCTCTCTATCCTCTCCTCCAGATGGCAAGCAATCCAATGTATGCCAAACATGTAAAATTGCTCTATACGTATTTCCACAATCATTATGCTACACAAAAAAATCACATCAAAAAGGAAAAAAAAACGAAAGAAAATAAAATGCAAGCAAAAAACAAAAAGAGTGAACATACTATTTTGTGATTCGCACTCAGTCCCCACAGTCCTCTTTCTAGGTGCAGATGGTTCTCTTCATCACAAGATCATTGGAACTGGCCTGAATTATCTCATTGTTGAAAAGAGCCATGTCCATCAGAATTAATCATTGTATATTCTTATTTTTTTAAAATTTTTTATTAAAGCTTTTTATTTGCAAAATATATGCATGGGTAATTTTTCATCATTGACCCTTGCAAAGCTTTCTGTTACAAACTTTTCCCTCCTTCCCCCCAACCCCTCCCCTAGACAGCAGGAAGTCTAATACACATTAATTATGTTAAAATACATGACAAATCGAATATGTGTATACATATTTATATAGTTATCTTGCTGTACAAGAAAAACTGGATCTAGAAGGAAAAAAAAAACCTGAGAAGGGAAACATAATGCAAGAAAACATCAATAGAGAGCGTGAAAATGTTATGTTGTGGTCCACTCTCAGATACCATAGGCTCCCTGGGTGTTTATAACTTTCTTCATCACTGAAGAAGTTCATCGTCCATCACTGAACAACTGGAACTGGTTTGAAACATCTCATTGTTGAAGAGAGCCACATACTTCAGAATTGATCATCATATAGTCTTGTTGTTGCTGTGTATAATGATTTACTGGTTCTGCTCGTTTCACTCAGCATCAGTTCATGCAAGTCTCTCCAAGTGTCTCTGAAATCCTCCTGTTGGTCATTTCTTACAGAACAATAATATTCCATAACACTCATATACAATAATTTATTCAGCCACTTTCCAATTGATGGGCATCCCTTCAGTTTCCAGTTTCTAGCCACTACAAAAAGGGCTGCTACAAACATTCTTGTACATGTGGGTCCCTTTCCCTCCTCTAAGATCTCTTTGGGATATAAGCCCAATAGAAACACTGCTGGGTCAAAGGATATGCACAGTTTGATAATTTTTTGGCCGTAGTTCCAGATTGCTCTCCAGAATGGTTGGATTCATTCACAGTTCCACCAAGAATGTATCAGTGTTCCAGTTTTCCCACATCCCCTCCAACATTCGTCATTATCTTTTCCTGTTATCTTAGCCAATCTGACAGGTGTGTAGTGGTACCTCAGGATTGTCTTAATTTGCATTTCTCTGTTCAATAATGATTTGGAGCACCTTTTTCATATGACTAGAAATAATTTTAATTCCATCATCTGAAAATTGTCTGTTCATATCCTTTGATCATTTATCGATTCGAGAGTAGCTTGAATTCTTACAAATGTAAGTCAATTATCTATAGAAATGAGGCCTTTAAGAACCCTTAAATGTAGAGATGAATTCCCAATTTATTGCTTCCCTCCCAATCTTGTCTGTATTAGTTTTGTTTGTACAGAAACTTTTTAGCTTACTATAATAAAAAATTATCTATCTGGTGTTCAATTAAGAGTTCCAGTTTTTCTTTGGACACAAATTCCACTCTTCTCCACAGGTCTGAGAGGTAAACTATCCTATGTTCTTCTACTTTGCTTACAATATCACTCTTTATGTCTAAATCATGGACCCATTTAGATCTTATCATGGTATGTGGTGTTAAGTGTGGGTCAAGCTCTAATTTCTTCCATACTAGTTTCCAATTTTCCTAGCAGTTTTTGTCAAATGGTGAGTACTTATCCCAAAACCTGGGGTCTTTGGGTTTATCAAACACTATATTGCTATAGTTATTGCCTAGCTTTTTCTGTGATCCTATCCTGTTCCACTGATTGACTACTCTATTTCTTAGCCAGTACCAAATGGTTTTGATGACTGCTGCTTTATAGTATAGTTTTAGATCTGGCACAGCTAGGCAACCTTCATCAGCCTTTTTTTTTTTTCATTAATTCCCTTGAAATTCTTGACTTTTTGTTCTTCCAGATGAACTTTGCTACTATTTTTTCTAGATCTGCCAAATAACTTCTTGGAAGTTTGATTGGAATGGCACTAAATAAATAAATTAGTTTGGGCAGTATTGTTATTTTTATTATATTTACTCAGCCTACCCATGAGCACTTGATGTTTTTCCAAATGAATAGGTCTGAATTTATTTGTGTGGAAAGTGTTTTGTAGTTTAGTTCATATAGTTCCTGACTTTTCCTTAGCAGATAGATTCCCAAATATTTTATGCTATCAAGTTATTTTGAATGGAATTTCTTTTTGTATCTCTTGCTGCTGAACTTGTTGGTAATAAATAAACATGCTGATGATTTATGTGGATTTATTTTGTATCCTGCAACTTTGCTAAAGTTGCGAATTGTTTCTAGTAGTTTTTTAGTTGAGTCTCCAGGGTTCTCTAAGTATACCATCACATCATCTGCAAAGAGTGATAATTTGGTTTCCTCATTACCTACTCTAATTCCTTTAATCTCTTTTTCTTCTCTTACCGATGAAGCTAACATTTCTAATACAATATTAAATAGTAATTTGGTGTAATTAAATAGTAATTTTAATGATAGTAGGCAACCTTGTTTCACTCCTGATCTTATTGGGAATGGTTCTAATTTGTCCCCATTACATATGATGCTTGCTGATGGTTTTGAATAGGTGCTACCAATTATTTTAAGGAAAAGTCCATTTATTCCTATACTCTCTCATTTTAAAAGAAATTGGTGTTGCATTTTATCAAATGCTCTTTCTGCATCCATTTAGATAATCATATGATTTTTGTTAGTTTGATTATTAATATAGTTAATTATGCTGATAGTTTTCCTAAATATTGAAACAACCCTGCATTCCTGGTATAAATCCTACTTGCTCATAGTGTATTATCCTGGGGATGACTTTCTGTAATCTCATTGCTAATATCTTATTTAAGATTTGTGCATCAATATTCATCAGGGAAATTGATCTATAGTTTCTTTCTCTGTTTTCACCTTACCTGATTTAGCTATCAGCACCATATCTGTATCATAAAAGGAATTTGGCACAACACCTTCTTTCCCTATTTTGTCAAATAGTTTATATAGTATTTGAATTAATTGTTCTTTGAATGTTTGTAAATCCATCTGGCCCTGGAGTTTTTTCCTTAGGGAGATCATTAATAGCTTGTTCTATTTCTTTTTCTAAAATGGAGCTATTTAGATAATTTATTTCCCTTTCTCTTAACCTGGGCAATATATATTTTTGTAGATATTACTCCATTTCATTTAGATTATCAAATTTATTGGCATAAATTGGGCAAAGTAACTCCTAATTATTGCTCTAATTTCCTCTTCATTGGTGGAAAGTTCTCCCTTTTCATTTTTGAGACTAACAATTTGATTTTCCTCTTTCCTTTTTCTAATTAAATTAACTAAAGGTTTATCTATTTTGTTGGTTTTTTCATAAAACCAACTCAGTTTTATTTGTTAATTCAATAGTATTCTTATTTTCAATTTTATTAATCTCCCCTTTTATTTTCAGAATTTCCAATTTGGTATTTAATTGAGGGTTTTTAATTTGTTCTTTTTCTAGCTTTTTTAATTGTAAGCCTAAAGCATTGATCTTCTCTTTCTCTATTTTATGCAAGTAAGCATCTAGAGATAAAAAAAATTGTCCCTTATAACCGCTTTGGCTGTATCCCACAAATTTTGGTATGTTGTCTCATTATTGTCATTCTCCTGGATGAAATTATTGATTGTGTCTATAATTTGCTCTTTCACCCATTCATTCTTTAGGATTAGATTACTTAAATTCCAGTTAACTTTTGGTCTATTTTCTCCTGGCCTCATATTGCATGTTATTTTTATTGCATCATGGTCTGAAAAAGATGCATTTACTATTTCTGCTCTTCTGCATTTGATTTTGAGGTTTGTATGCCCTAACACGTGGTCAATTTTTGTATAAATTCCATGAACTGCTGTGAAAAAAGTAATCTCCCTTCTGTCTCCATTCAATTTTCTCCAAAGATCTACCATGCCTAGCTTTTCTAACATTTTGTTTACCTCCCTAATTTCTTTCTTATTTATTTTGTGGTTTGATTTATGAAATTCTGAGAGAGCAAGGTTGAGATCCCCCACTAGCATAAGTTTGCTGTCTATTTCTTCTTTTTTTTTTTT
>JAJPUD010000945.1:447669-474985 GCA_023553655.1 Myrmecobius fasciatus
TGGTTCTGCTGATTTCACTCAGCATCAGTTCATGCAAGTCTCTCCAATCCTCTCTGAAATCCTCCTGTTGGTCATTTCTGTCTATTTCTTCTTGCATCTCACTTAACTTCTCCTCAGGAATTTGGATGCTATACCACTTGGTGCATATATGTTTTGTATTGATACTGCTTCATTATCAATGGTACCCTTTATTAAAATATAGTTTCCTTCCTTATCTCTTTTAATTAGATCTATCTTTGCTTTTACTTGATCTGAGATCAGGATTGGTACCCCTGCTTTTTTTTTTTTTTGTTCACCTGAAGCATAATAGATTCTGCTGCAGGTTTTTACCTTCACCCTGTATGTATCTCTATGCTTTAGATGTGTTTTTTGGAAACAACATATTGTTGGAATCTGGCTTTTAATCCAGTCTGCTATTTGCTTCTGTTTTTGGGGAGAGTTCATCCCATTCACATTCACAGTTAAAATAACTAATTTTGTATTTCCTGCCATCTTATTTACCCAAAATTATGTTTTCCTCTTTCCTTTCCCCTTTCTCCCTTCCCCCTTAGTATTTTGCTTTTGATGACCACCTCCCTCATACAGTCCACTCCCCTTCAGTGCCCCTCCCCCTCTTTTACTCCTTTACCCTGATTCTTCTATTTTCCCTTCTATTAATTTATTCCTTTCTTTTACTCATTTCCCTCCTTTCCCTTCCACTTACCTATAAGGAAGGACAAGTTTCTCTGTGAAACCAAATGTGTCTGATATATTCTTTTAGAGCCCAATCTGATGAGAGTAATATTTACACAATGCTCATCCCACTCCCTTCTTTCCCCTCAATTACATTAGGTTTTCTTTGCCTCTTAATGAGATTTTATCTTATTTTTACCTCCTTTTTTTAAACCTTATTTTACCTCCTTTTCCCTCTTTTTCTGAGTATGATAGCCCTCCCACCTCTAGTTTCTTTTTCATATTATCAAAGTACAATCAAATTATACCCTCGTTCTTTAAGTCTACCCATAGTAGAAATATAGTTCTCAAGAGTTCTTTCCATTTTACCTTTTTATGCTTCTCTTGAGTTCTGTGTTTGGAGGTCAGATTTTTTGTTCAGATCTGGTCTTTTCATTAGAAATAGGTGAAATTCACCTATATCATTAAATATCCATCTTCTTCCCTGGAAGATAATGTTCATTCTAGCTGGATAATTTATTCTTGGCTGTAATCCAAGTTCCTTTGCCTTTTGGAATATCTGATTCCAGGCCCTTCAATCATTTAATGTGGAGGCTGACAGGTCTTGTGTGATTCTAATAACAATTCCTCGGTATTTAAATTGTTTCTTTCTAGCTGCTTGCAATATCTTTTCTTTGGTGTGATAGTCCTGAAATTTAGCCACAATATTTTTTGGAATTCAATTTTGGGGTCCCTTTCAGGAGATAATTGGTTAATTCTTTCAATGGCAATTTTACTTTCTGATTCTAAAACATCAGGGCAGTTTTCTTTTATGATTTCCTGGAAGATAGTGTCTAGGTTCTTTTTTTTTTTTATCATGGCTTTCAGGAAGTCCAATAATCCTTAGATTGTCTCTCCTAGATCGATTTTCCTGGTCAGTTGTTTTTCCTAGGAGATATTTCATATTTTCTTCTATTTTTCATTTGTTTGTTTTTGTTTAACTGATTCTTGAAGTCTTATTGATTCATTCACTTCCATTTGTTCAATTCTAATTTTTAATGTACTATTTTCTTCAGTTTCCCTTTAAGCTTCTTTTGTAACTGGCCAATTTGTTCATTGCAGTCTTTTTGCATTTCACGAATTTTGTTTTTCAGTAAATTCGTGTCTTTTTCACATATCTTTTGTGGGGCATTATATCCTTCTTGCACTGATCTCAATTCATTCTCCCCTTTTTCTTCTAACTCTCTTTTGAGATTCTTTAAGCAATCTTCCAGAAAAGTCTTGTGAAATGGGGAACAGCTCATGTCTCCCTTTATGGCTTCCTCTGGAGTTGCTTTACCTTTATGAAGCGCAGGATCTGAGGTCTATTCTTCTCTCTCTGCATAAAAGCTGTTTATGGTGGGAGTTCTTTTTTGGTTTTTATTCATATTTTTTAAAGGTTGAGGTCTGTTTAAAGAAGAGGAGCAACAGCTGCTTCAATTTGCCCTGGGGCAGTTTGGCTGATTGACTTCTGGTGCTGGGTGGTCTGGGCTTGGTCCTGCCTTTGCAGTGGGTTACAATCTACCTTTTACAAAAGGCAGACCTGCCAAAGCACCTGCCCATAAACAGGCCAGAGTGGCCCAAGAATTTCATAGAAACTTCCCAGGTGCTTAGAATCTGCCACACTAAGTCCTGGCCTGGCTTCCTGCCCTGTCTCCTGGAGCTACTGTCTGAGCTCGGGAAACTGACCAGCCCCCTGCCTGTCTGAAACAAACCTGCTTTGGAGCTTTTCCAAGGTAGCTTCTTGTGGGAATATGTTGTACTCCAAATATTTGGGAATCGCTTTGACTCCAGAACCAGTTTAGAGGATAAATCTGCTGTTGGTTTGAGAGAAGGTCAGAAGAGGTTACAGAGAGTCGTGTCTTCACTCTGTCATCTTAGCTCTGTCCCCACATAATATTTTCTTGCTATTGCCATGTATAATGATCTACAGACTGTACTCACTTCACTTAGCATCAGTTCATGCAAGTCTCTCCAGGCCTCTCTGAAATCATGCTGCTGGTCGTTTCTTACAGAATAATAATATTCCATAATATTCATACACCATAATTTGTTCAACCATTTTCCAATTGTCACTAGAAAAAGGGCTACCATAAACATTTTTCATACATAGGTCCCTTTCCCTCCTTTATGATCTCTTTGGGATATAGACCCAGTAGAGACACTGCTGGATCAAATGATATGTTCAATTTGATACCCTTTGGGCATAGTTCTAAATTGCTCTTCAGAATGGCTGAATCAGTTCACGTTACCTACATTACCTTATACCTACTCAGAGTAATTAATACTTGAAATTTTCAAGATTAATAAAAAAGTGCTATTTTACTGATAAATTATATCATAGATTTTTTTCTGATATAAGAATGAAAAAGCCAACTTCAAATTGTATTACTGCTAAAGATTTATCCTGAGCCTCTCACACAAGAGCTGGTATTTTTAATCAATTCTTTGATGGCTCACATAAGACCAAAAATTTTCCAGTGTGTGTGAAGCATGACCCCCTATATAAGGCAATATTCACATTCCTTTTATTCAACATAAATCTTGGATGTGGTTGGCTTTACCTCATTCTTCAATATATCCTGCTGGAAAAATGTGATTATATACTAGGTTTTAATGTAACCTTTTAGTGATGTATATGGGGTTAATTGCACAAACATCTCTTTAGAAAGTATTTGCTTCTAAATTTGGTTCAATAAGCAGAAGAGACTGATCACCTCTTTCCTCTTGAATCCAGAACAATAAAATAAATATTATTTCCATGTTAATATTAATAGTTCATCTTTACATAGGATTTGATAGTTTGTAAAACACTTTCCTCAACCACAGATACCATATGAGGCAAGTAGTATAAGTATCACTTCCTTCATTTTACAGATAAATAGTTGAAGCTTGGGGAAATAAATGACTTGTCTTGGATCATATATGTTAATGTTTGAGAGCTGGAACTTGATTGAGGTCTTCTGACTTTTAGTTCCTTCCACTGAATGAAAAGAGAGGTTGAATGCTTTGCTCAAGGTCATACAAGTAGGAAGCAGTAGATCTTAGATATAATACCAAGACAGAGTAAATTTAATACTAATTGAAGTATGACAGGAAATGTGACAAAGTAAGAGGAAACTCTAATGTGTTAGATAGTATTTGAATTCTTTCCAAGTTTATCCTTTTTTAATAACCATCTGACTAATTTACTGGTTACATGTTAATACAGATTAGATAACGAAAACTTAGACCAAGAAAAGCAGAATTCAATGATAACTATAAGTTAACTGCATTAAGTCCATAACTGTCTTCATTTCAGTGGACTCTTTGAGGGATTTCACCTCACCAAGTAAGGACATGAAAACAGATGTCATAATTGAAGGTCAGGGGAAAAGAGTATTATAGAGTTAAGGATCTATTTGTTTAGAATAAACACCAGCTGTTTGTGATGTTTTGGCAGGCAAAAAAAGTATTCAGGAAGATAGAAGCATTTCTAATGCTGACAATAAAAGAATGCAAGAAGGATATAAAAATGCAAATGTAAAACAATCTAGTGGGTGGTATTCAGGATATTACTGAACAAAAATCATAGCACCAATGGGTCAGATGTTACAAAATATGTATATTAAAGTGATACCAAATGATTAATAAATGTTAGTAGAAATAATACCACAGGGTGATTATCCTGCTAGTAAACATTAGGGAAAAAATAGTATTTAGTGGTGTTTCAAGCAATAAATTCTTCTGAAATGGATTTAAATTTGTAGATTTCACACTAGAAGCTCTGAAGAAAGGAGAAAATTACATTAAAGAGTGTCACAGCCCTCACTGCCACCAAAACTCCAATCGTTATAATTCACTTGTGTGCCTCATTGCATGCAAGCTGTTATGAGAATTTCTCCAAATGGTAGCTCAGACTGTGGGTGGCCTAATTTATATAGTAAAGAATCTGTCTTGATTCAAGAGGATTAAGCCAGGAGCTCTTATTAAAACATTTAAATTTCCAACATTTAGGCAGAGTTAGCCTTGTGTGTAGGAGGAAGTGACAATCTACTGTAAATTATTTTCAGGGTCTTGGGAAAGTTCCCCTTGTGCAAAATATATTCTCTATTGTCTAATGCTCATGCCTGAACATTTATTATAACTAGTTTGTCTGGAGGCAAGCATTAACTTGTGTAGGCAACATGAGACCAGGGGAATCCTGCTTGGGACAGGGTAAGAAAAAGGTGGGGATGACCTAGAAAAGAGACATTGAAGTATCAAAAACTAAGCTGTCTTTAACACCTCTTACAATTTTAAGGATGGAACCAACTTTTAAGAGTCTATTCTCACTGATTTTTGGAAATATATTTTCTGAAATGGAATCAAGTTGACATGTTTAAATATGGCTGCAGGAACTTGCTAGCTGTCTTACCCTGGACAACTCATTTACCTTATGTCTAATTCAATCTACTTCCCAAGGTTGTCATAAGAATAAATTGAAAAAATATTGGCAAAGCACTTAACACAGTGCTTAGCAAAAAAGCAAGCAATTAATAAATGCTTGTTTGCTTCTCAGCCATTAAGTTCTAGCATAATTATATAAGTCCATCGTGTTGGACTGAAACTCAGTGTAATGCACTTGACTTTACTGAGAAGAGCAGAATAATTTCTGGGGATTAGGAAACACATAGACTTTCAGAGAAGCTGGTAGTTCAGTACTTTCAGATCAATACTGCAGTGTCTCAGTGACTTCATTACTGTGTGTAGTTCCTCCAGCAGTACATATTTTAACTCATCCTTATACCTATTGTGGGATTCTTGTCCTTACTTACCCACATCTCCTCCATAAAAAAACATTTTAACATTTTCTGATTAATAGTGTACCACTCAGTTTCTCTTATCTGTTACCCTCTATTCTTGCTAGATTATCAGCCAACAGTCATAGGTAATTCTGTTCATCTATATCCTTAATAATATCTCATGTGAAATCTTGCATATACATTATAATAATGTGCTAATAGCCACCTTTTGCCATTTAATATATCATTGTACGTGTGTATTCTTTGAAGATTAAGGTGGCTTTGATCTTTACCCACATTGCAGTATGGAGAGAATGGTACTTATGGAGAAAATAGAGAAGTGAAAAGATGTGCTTCCAATTCAGAATATACATTGGGAAATAATGATAAATAATACAAATCACTTTAAAGTGACCAAAGTGTTTTATTTTATTTTTTATTTTATTTTTTTGCAGAGGCAATTGGAGCTAAGTGATTAGCCCAGGGTCATACAGCTAGGAAGTGTTAAGTGTCTGAGGTCAGATGTGAATTCAGCTCCTCCTGACTTAAGGGCTGGTGCTCTATCCACTGTACCACCTAGTTGCTCCAGTGTTTTACTTTTTTATTTCATTTCATTCTTCTTATAATCCTCTAAAATAGATGCTATTAATACAGATTGGGAGGTTGATATTGAATGGGGTTAAATTAATTACCTAGAGTTTCATAGTGAGTATCTGATACAGGATTTGAATTTGAGTCTTTCTGCTGTTACTCCAGATATCTTGGATAGACACTGACAAAAGATAATGGGATAGATCTATAGTTGAATAAGAGGAGAAGGGAGGTTACTTTTTTAAACATTACAATTTTCCAAGGCAGCCAGGTGGTACAGTGGATAAAGGTACAAACTTCAAGAGGGGAAGTTGTTAAGTTGTGTCTGCCTCTTCATGACCACATCTGAGGTTTTCTTAGCAAAAATAATAGAGGGGTTTTCCATTTCCTTGCCCAGCTAATTTTCCATTTCCATGTCTAGCTAATTGTCCAGCTATGCGGAAAATGAGATAAACAAGGTAAAGTGACTTGCTAATTATCTGAGGCCAAATTTGAATTCAGGAAAATTAGTCTTTGAGACTTCAGTCCTGGTGCTCTATTCACTGTAGCAACTAACTGCCTTGGTAAATTGTAGTACTACAGTTCTACAAATGCAACCTTCTTTCTCTTTTCTTATTCAACTGTAGGCTTAGGCTGGTGTTCATTTTCTGTGTTTATTCAATGTACCTGGAACATTCCTCTGAAATTCTGACTTCTAGTCTTAAACTGTGCAATAGAAGCTCTTAATTCACTTCAGTTTCCTTGTGTGGTTTCTTAAGTCAACTACTTTCAAATGATTGTGGAACTCATTGAGGTGTCCTGGCATTATTCTGATGTTTGATTGAATAAACATAATGTTATCTTCCAAATTAAATCAGAAGCTGACTTATTTCCTGACACTAAGTATAAGTGGGAATTTGTATAGTACAAAGAGAAAAAGGTCAGTTCATGAGATACCAGAGTTCCAGGCCCATTTAGAAGACCTTACACACTATTTGGTCACTCATGTTAAAATTAGAAAGCAGAGTCCTAGAAAGAAGTGACTAAAATTAAACAGATTTGAATAGAACCTGGACTCTGTTCCTGGTTTGGTTTTACTTGTACAATGCCTTCTTCTCCATGGCTCAAAATCCTCTTTAGATTTATTAATAAGTTGGACAGATAAGAAGGGATTGAAAAAATTGGATTCTAGAAAGACTTAGATAAGTTGAATGTGTGTGTATCTATCTCTGTCTTTGTCTCTCTCTCTCTCTCAAACATAGTGTATCCTAATTAATCATATTAGGCAAAAATCTTTAGATGAGTGAGGTGGATGAGAGAGTCCAGCCTTAGGGAGTAAGGAAAAGGGGTATAGTAAAGGTATTATGCTTGCTTCATTTTGGAGCCTGATGCCAAAAGGCATAAAGTATGACACTGTAGGTGTGGAGTCAGAGGACCTGGGTTTGGATCTGAACTTTTCTAATCTGCATGATTTGTGCAAATCACTTTTCCTCTGTGGAACTCAGTTTCCTCATCTGTGAAATGAAAAAATTGGACAAGAGTCTCTCTCAGGCAATCCTTTAGCTTTAACATTCCACAATTCCCATAGAATATTGCAGATATACATCCCCCATCACATTCCTTCCTTCTTAACCACAGATTTCTCCCATTCATTGTGTGTCGCCCACTCAATACTTCTCTGGCAATCAATTGGGGAAATCATTGTACAGTGGCTGGGAGGGGGAAAGCAGTCTCCTTCTGCACTGCAGCTGTTTCCTTGGCTCTTGCTTCTTTTGTTCTCAGTGTGAGGAAATACCTTCCCTGCCCTCCACCTCCATTTACCATAACTTTCTTAAAGCTGTAGCTATCTTACAAAGATTAGGGAAATGTCAAATACTGAAAAGTAAGAACAGAGTTTTCCATATCAAATCAGTAAACAAAAGAATATTAGTACTGTAGCAAGAAATTCCTAGTTCTTTCCAGTAGGATCCTTAGTTTCTTTGCTCCATATATATATATATATATGTACATATATATATATATAAATTTCCTCCAGTTTTTATTTGCCTGAATAAAAGTGAAAAGAAGCAGAGCAAGTTCCCCTAACAAAGTAAAGAAATTCACCTCCTTTGTCATCTACTCAAATTGCGAGTCTTTATTTGTTGCTTTATTACCTATTCCTACTCTACCCTTGGTCCCAGCCTTTCTTACCCCCGACCATCTTCCTGGTCTTAAGTCTACTGCCTTGTCAAAACAGGAAAGATTCTGTTCCTATCATCTATCGATGCACTTGGTGGCATTTCCTAACTAGCTTATAGTTCCTTCAAGAAAGGCTGGTCCAGTTTCACAGTACTCTATGGCTCTATATCTAATTAAAGCAAATAAACAAACAAGAATAACAAAAAACAAAATTCATGCTCTCCCACTGGTATCTTTACTTTGGCTAATAAGACAGAAGAAATGAATAGTTCTAAGCAAAGACTTTTAATGAAATAACAATAACAACTGTCCCTCTCCCTTAAACCTGGGGCACATTTTCTTATAAATACACATACCATCAATGGGAAGAATGGACATATATAGAAAATGCTCCTTCACACATATAGGGGATACACATAGCTATAAGGACATGGAGAAAACCTATGCCTTTGATGAACCTTCATATCCTGTAATTTTTAGAGGGAATCTAATGATCTGGGGGGAGGGTCCCCAATCAATTCATTTAACCACTATCTTCTAATTGTGGACTAAGTTTACATTTGGATATGACCAGGACAGCATGGCCCTCTGGGCAGAGAATGAACATTGGAATCAGGAAGAAGTGGGTTAGAATTCCACCTTTTATATATACTGATATAAAATGACTTTGGACAGTTCACATAATTTTTCCAAACCACTTTCTAATGTTACAATTTGCCCAACAGGTTATGGTAATAATACTACCAGTTGCCAACCTGCTTTGCTAGAAGGACTATGTTCACTGGGATTTCTCTATACCAAAGAAATAACAGGTTCATTTACCCTAAAACTCTAACCAATTTGTAATAAAAACTGTTCAAGGACACAAAAAGGAAAGTGGAGGTGCTTCCTCTTGCCCTAGAAATCAGATTTAGCCTAAGGTTGGTAGTAATATATACTTTAATTTTCTCAGGGAAAATATATCATGAAAGTAGCAATAAAGTGTCTATGTCTCCCTTCCCACCCTTTTTTTCCTACCCTCTCCTTGGTTTTCTGTCTCTTTTTTTCCCAGTTTGTCCCCTATCTCTCTTTCTTTCTGCCTTTCTCTGCTTTTTGTCACTCTGCTCTTTTTCAATTTATCTCTAATCTGCCTAATTTGAATTGCTCAAATTTTCACCTTTCATCTATCACCTCTTTCCAAAACTCATTCATTCTGTACTCTCTTCTTATGCTGATCATATCCTTTCTGATATTATCCTAATGACCATGTTTTCAACCTAAACAGCCAATATGTAAGAGCTTCTTGATATTAAGTTCATGCTGACTCAAACCTGGGTAAAGGGGATAGAAAAGCATCTTAAATTCCTTGTTAGGTCAGTGAGGATAAATGCAGACGAAAGGGAAAGAACTTTTGTAATTGTGTGTGGCTAGAGAGGGCAACCCTGGCTATTGGGGAATTTGAAAGAAGTAAAATGAATATCTTTGCTACTATCTGTATTACTTGAGTAAAACTCAGCTTTTATTAAGGCACTTATTAGGAACTATTCTAGGCAAGGGAGGAAACATAAAAATTAAGTAAAACAAAAATTTTTGTACTCACAGCTTATCAAGCAGCAGTTGTAATATGTACATAGGTATTTGTAATATTGAGACTGTTTTTTTTTAATATAAAGCTTTTTATTTACAAAACATGAGTGACCTTTCAACATTGACCTTTGCAAAAACTTTTTTTTCCCAAGCTTTTCCCCTCCTTCCCCCCACCCCCCACCCCTAGATGACAGATAATCTAATACATGCTAAATAGTATAAATTATATGACAAATACAATACATGTATACATATCTATACAGTTATCTTACTGCACAAGAAACATCAGATCTAGACAGAGAAGAAGAAAAAAACAACCCAAGAAGGAAAACAAAATGCATGGAAATATTCACAGAAAGCGTTAAAATGCTGTGTTGTGGTTCACTCTCAGTTCCCACAGGCCTCTCTCTGGATGTATATGACTATCTTCATCGCAGAACAACTGGTTTGAATCACATCATTGTTGAAGAGAACCATGTCCATCAAAATTGATCATCGTATAGTCTTGTTGCTGTGTATAATGTTCTCCTGGTTCTGCTGATTTCACTCAGCATCAGTTCATGCAAGTCCCTCCAGGCCTCTCTGAAATCCTCCTGTTGGTCATTTCTTACAGAACAATAATATTCCATAACATTCATATACCATAATTTATTCAGCCATTCTCCAATTAATGGGCATCTTTTCAATTTCCAGTTTCTTGCCACTACAAAAAGGGCTGCCACAAACATTTTTGCACATGTGGGTCCCTTTCCCTCCTTTAAAATCTCTTTGGGATATAGGCCCAGTAGAAACACTGCTGGGTATTGAGACTGTTTTTAAGCAGTCTTGCAACTTAAGGACATGTTCAGTCATGTCTGACTCTTTGTGACGCCATTTGGGGTTTTCTTGGCAAAAACATTGGGACGCTTTGCTATTTTACTTTCCAGTTCATTTATAGATTAGAAAATTGAGGCAAACAGGGTTTAGTGGCTTGCCCAGGGTCATAGCATACATTAATTTGTACATTAGTATAAAAAGTATATATCTTGTTAGGTCCTATTCCAGATAATTGTATTACTTGTTTAATGGCCTTTAACAGGATCCTAGCCACAAGCACTGGGTAAGGAATAAGGCTTTGATCTGGTTGTGTTGTTTTCTTTTTTTTTCTTTTTTTTAAAAAACCCTTTTTATTTTCAAAACATATGCATGGATAATTTTTCAACATTGACCCTTGCATAGGCTTGTGTTTCAGATTTTCCCATCTTTCCCCCCACCCTCTCCTCTAGATGGCAAACAATCCAATATATGTTATACATGTTAAAATATATGTGAAATCCAGTATGTGTAAGCATATTTATACAATTTTCTTGCTGCACAAGAAAAATCAGGTCAAAAAGGAAATACAATGATTAAGAAAACAAAATGTAATCAAACAACAACAAAAAGAGTGAGAATGCTATGTTGTGATCCATATTCAATTCCTATAGTTTTCTCTCTGAGTGTAGAGGGCTCTCTGTCACAAGATCATTGGAATTGGTATCAATCATCTCATTGCTGGAAAGTCATGCTCATCAGAATTGATTGTCATAAAATATTGATGTTGCCAGGTACAATACTCTCCTAGTTCTGCTCATTTCACTCAGCATCAGTTCATGCAAGTCTCTCCAGGCCTCTCTGAAATCATCCTGCTGGTCGTTTCTTGCAGAACAATAATATTCCATAACATTCCTATACCATAATTTATTCAGCCATTCTCCAATTGATGGGCTTCCATTCAGTTTCCAGTTTCTTGCCACTACAAAAAGGGCTGCCACAAACATTCTTGCATATGTGGGTCCCTTTCCCTCCTTTAAGATCTGTTTGGGATATAGGCCCAATAGAAACACTGCTGGGTCAAAGGGTAACTTCTTGAGCATAGTTCCAAATTGCTCTCCAGAATGGTTGGATCCGTTCACAGTTCCACCAACAATGTATCAGTGTCCCAGTTTTCCCACATCCCTGCCAACAGAAGGACAAAACTGCTGTGCTGATGGTGCTGGTGATGTCACTGCCCTTCCTGCTCCTCCTTCTCCAGCCCACCAAGGCAGAGTTGAGACAAGAAAATCAGGAAGTTGAGTATAGCCTAAGGCTGCATGGGTGGCCATAGGTGGAAGTGAAGGCAGGCTGAGAAAAGGAGAAGTGCCATGCCCCTCAAACTTTCCAGCTCAGTCCTTAATTTTGTCCCGTGCTACATATTGTTCCCTCCAAGTCTGTGGGCACCATCCTCCTGCCTATTCTCCTTATATTTCCTTGTTTGACATCCCACACTAAAAGGTTTCTTTTTCTTATGTTTTCTTTACTTTTTCTTTCTTTCATTCTTTTTTTTTCCTGAGGCAATTGGGGTTATGTGACTTGTCCAGGGTTACACAGCTAGGAAGTGTTAAGTGTCTGGGGTCAAATTTGAACTCAGGTCCTCCTGACTTCAGGACTGGTGCTCTATCCCCTGTACCACTTAGCTTCCTCTCTTATAAATTTTCTTAAAGCCAATTTTATTACATTGTACATAAGGAATGTTTTGGGGGATTGAGTCAGGACCCATAGCCTTGTAGTGTTCAGTTAATTGTTCTCCCACTACCTTCCACATACCTGGCTCCAAGTTCTCTTCCTTAGAGAACCAAGGAGATGTGCACTCTACAATATCTAAGAACTCAATGATCTGCTTCTGAGTTACTAACAAACTTTGCTCTTTTATTAACCTAACCAAGTATTCTTCATATTCCCCTTGAGAGGGAGACTCTTTTGTTAGCACTTGTCCCATTTTGGGTGAAAAAACAAAAGTGACTAGATTAGTCCTTACCAAATCTTCCCACTTGCCTTTTTTTTTTAAACTTACCCTGTTCCTGGGTCCCAGGGACTTCTCACACCAAATCACACTATTCTTGTCAGCTGAGCTGCTGTGCTTTCTGTTTTTCAGGGCCCTGGGTGGGGTGCCAATTGTCTGGCCTTGCTCACTAGAGGATTTTGGTACCAGCCTGAATCCTGACCATGGGTGAGGAATGAAGGGGCAAAACTCACAAAAATAGTCAAACAGGAGGCTCTTTATTCAAAATTCTCTCAGTCTTATATATCCTAATACACTTACATAACTCTAGCTCACTGTGCATGCGCTAACTATATACTGTGCATGTAGGACCACATAAACAACTTGCTATGTGTGCAGATGTTTCCTTGCCACTTTAGTATAACTCTGCTTCAATTACAACACAGGTTATCATGCTCCCTGACTTCTCAGGAAGGGTGAGACACCCCTAAAGGGGATGGGAAGCCAAACCAGATACCGTCACAAAGGTTCCTTACTGGATTAAAGGGTTTTATACGTTTCCCAGGGTTCCCCATCATCTGTGGCCCTCTACATGAAAGAACTGAGATGAAGTGAAATTAAATAAATTGCTTAAGTGTGCACATGAAATAATTAGCAAAATAAGGATTTGGCTATGTGTGTTTAATTCTGAAAGAACATCACTATACAATTAGTCATACGAGTATCTACTTTTTTTTCCATTTTATAAGGCCCAAATTGGTATGAATTTGATTTCATTTGTAATGAAGATAAAAACTTTACTATGGGAATCAATATATTTTGAAAAAGTTTTATTGCAGAAAATTCCTTGCCTCCTTTTTTATTAAGCCAAGACATTCAAGATCTTTGCAATAATCAATTAATCTCTACATTTTTTGAGAAAGAAGAAAGTAGAGATAGTTTCTATTATAATTAAGCATGAATATTCATTGAAAGAAATTGAGTATCATATTGAAAATGGGTTTAGATATGTCTCTTGCTTTCTGCTTAATTGTTATAGATAAATTAAGCTCAAATATCCAGGGAAAATGTAGAGATGCTTTCCAGAGGAAAGAAAAATCAAACAAACAAACGAAAAACTTTTCCCAAGTCTCAGGATCAGAAATAAAGCAGTTTGAAGTCGCAGAGAAACAAAGGAATCTAAGACACACAAAATGAATTTTAACCCTTCCATTTATTAGGTATGTGATTACAGGCAAGCAAGTGATCATCTTTGTCTTGCAGTTTCCTTAAATTAAAATCTGCAGATGGAAGAGTTAGATTACATAGTCTCTTTATTCCTTTCCAGCTTTGACAATCTTTTCATCTATAAAATATGTGATATGGGACAATATGTTAACTGCCTGTGCTAATTTGGCGCAGTCTTTCTTGAGATCACAAAATCTTAAAGGTAGAAGTGGCATTGAGGCTACTTAGTCCATACTTCCAATGAATGCAGAAATCTCATTATTTAAAGGGCCATGCAGTCTCTTCTTCAACACTTCCAATGATAGAAGCATTATTTGGAAAAGTACCTAAGGTATATTATTAGATATTTCTAGTTAATACTAAATTTTTAGTTTTTCATATTAACAGCTTAAATTTGCCTCTGTCTTACATTTATCTATTGGTCCTTATTATTCCCTCTTGAGCAATAGAAATATATTCTTGATTCTACTATATATACTTTCCTATGTTTAAGGACAATTGTGTTATCATAGCTTGACTAAGTTATTTCTTCTCCAATCTAACTACCACCTATATATTTAACATTTTTTCTTAAATATTTTAATTAATTAACTCCTCATCATTCTGTTTTTTTTTTCTCTAGAAAGATTACAGTTTTATTTGGGCTATTATTAAAATGTTGCATCTAGAACTGAACCAAATATTGAGCTAATGCTACTAATGACAAAATGAAAGGTGGGGTGGAGGGTATCATTGGAGAGTTGCTACACCCAGCAAAATATGTAAGATTCTGAAATGTAGGAGAGTGAAAAAAAAAGTGAGAAAATAGTATGGGTAAAGTCATATTTTGGGGGTGTCTTTAGAGGACTAAGCAAGTATCATGGTTTCTTTTTTGGGGGTTGCTGTTTTTTGTTTTCTCTGTCAGAATGTAAGCTCTTTAAGTAAAGGGTCCATTTCATTTTTCTTTGTATGTTCAGTGTGAAGTAATAATACCTGGGATGTAGTAATCCATCAGATAATTGTTGATTGTGAAACAAAGTCATAATTAACTGTTCTTTCTCCTACTTTGGCCTTCTAAGTCCATCGATCCACGCAGTTTGTAATAAACATGTTTTTGACCTGCTGACTCAGACTTTTCTCTTTGGACTCACCTTCTTTGGGGAAAATTACAAGATGATAGATTTAGATTTCAGTAACTTTAGAATGCATTTAATCCAATTCACTCATTTAAGGAGACTTTAAAAATATGTGTAGACTGTTTCATGAAGATTTTAATCTACAGATAAGTTAAGCAAGATCACATAGTGACAAAGCTGAGAATTGAATTTAGATCCCCTTGTAGTTTCTCATCGTTTGATTTTTTTCAATTATTCATAAAAAATACTGACTCATGAATGCTACTTTATCTCCTTGTCTCACTATGAAGTAATTCATTTCCCTCCCCCACTAAAGAATAGTATTCAGCTAAAACAAAAATAGATCTGAGTCATCAACAAGACCCATCCCTTTTTATTTGCTACTGCTCCTGGATCCCATTGTTATTATAATTCTTGAGTCTAAGACCCCTGAAACAGAGGAGTTATTCATCTTTGGGATAAATTTTTCCATTGTAAATTCTACCAAGAAAAATAACAACAACAACAAAATTTACACATTGTACTCTGTAGTATATTGGGGCCAATACAAAAAAAAAAAGCAGTTAATACTATTACTGAATAAAGTGTATGAAAAGGAGGACAATAGAATGGAAATTCTTTTTTGAAAAAATGTTTTTGGTAAATAGTATTTTATTTTTTCCAATTACATTTAAAATAATTTTCAACATTCATTTTTAAAAAGATTTTTGAGATTGAAATATTTCTCCCTTCCTCTTTTGCTTCCTCTCTCCCCAAGATGGCAAGCAATCTCATATAGGCTATACATGTATAATCATGTAAACACATTTTGACATTAGTCATGTTAAGAAAAAAAAACAAAAGGGGAAAGCCATAAAAAAGTAAAAGTAGTTTGTTTTGGTCTAAATTCAGACTCCATAATTCTTTCTGTGAATATGGATAGCATTTCCCATGAGTTTTTTGGAATTAATTTTGACCATTGCATTTCTGAGAAGAGCCAAAGCTATAATAGTTAATGATAACAGAATGTTACTGTGACTATGCATAATGTTCTCCTGGTTTTGCTCACTGCACTCGGTAGTCATTCATGTAAGCCTTTCTGGGTTTTTCTGAAATCCACTTGCTCATCATTTCTTATAGCATAATAGTATTTCATTATATTCTTATATCACAACTTGTTTATTCCCCAATTGATGATCATCCCCTTAATTTCCAATATTTTGCCACCATGAAAATTCCTGCCATATATTTTTTCTCCACATACGTCCATTCCCCTTTTTATGATCTCTTTTTTTAATGCAAACCTAGTAGTGGTATTGCTGGATCAAAAAATATGCACAGTTTCTTTGCCTTTTGGGCATAGTTCCAAATTGCTCTCCGGAATGGTTGGATCAGATCACAACACCACCAATAAAGCATTAATGTTCCAATTTCTCCAAATCTTCACCAACATTTATCATTTTCCTTTTCTGTCATCTTTACTAATTTGAAATATGTGTCACAGTAGTACTTCAAACTTTAATTTTACTTTTACTTATTTTAGTTTTTTTTCTATAACCAATAATAATTTACATCTTTTATATAACTATAGATAGCTTTAATTTCTTTATCTGAAAACTGCTTGTTCATAAACTTTGGTCATTTTTCAATTATGATGACTTGTATTCTTGTAAATTTGATTCAGTTGTATGTATATTTGAGAAATGAAACCTTTATCAGAAATACTTGCTATAAAGATTGTTTCACATATTTTTGCTTTCCTTCTAATCTTGGTTATATTGGATTAGTTTGTGCAAAATATTTTTAATTTTATGTAATCAGAATTATCCACTTTGCATTTCATAATGTACTTTAATCTTCTGTTTGTTCATAAGTTTTTCTCTTCTCCATAGATCTGATAGGTAAATGATTTCTTGCTTTCCTAATTTCCTTGTGGTATCATTCTTTATGTCTAAATCATTTAGACATTTTGATCTTATCTTGATATAGAGTGTAAGATATTGTTCTATGTCTAGTTTTTGTCATTCTGTTTTTCAGTTTCCCTAGCAGTTTTTGTCAAATAGTAAGTTACTTCAAAAGCCAGAATCTTTGGGTTTGTCAAACATTAGATTACTGAAATCATTTACTAATGTGTCTATTCCATTGACCCACCAATCTATTTCTTAGCTAGGACTAAATATTTTTGATGATTGCTGATTTATAATATAGTTTTAGATTTGATATTGCTAGGTCAATTTCCTTTGTAAGTTTTTTTTTTCATCAATTCCCTTGATATTCTTGATCTTTTGTGCTTACAGATGAATTTTGTTATTATATGTCTAGCTATATAAAATAATTTTTGTTAGATTGATAGGTATGGAACTGAATAAGCAAATTAGTTTAGGTAGAATTGTCATTTTTATCATATTAGGTTGACCTATCGTGAACAATTGTTATTTTTCCAATTGTTTAGATCAGACTTTATGTGATGCCTGCTTTATAACTGTGTTCTTGTAGTTCCTGTGTTTGTCTTGGCAATTAGACCATATATTTTCTTGCTGAGCTTTGTTGATAATAAAGAGAAATGTTACTGATTTATGTGAGTTCATTTTATATTCTGAAACTTTGCTAAGTTCAAGTTGTTTTTTAGTTCATTCTCTAGAATTCTCTAAGTATACTATCATATCATCTGCAAAGAGTGATAGTTTTCTTTTGTCATGGCCTATTCCAATCCCTTCCATTATTTTTTATTATCATTAAAGCAAACATTTTTAGTACAATATTGAATAACTGGTGGTAATGAGCTCCCTTGTTTGATCCCTGATCTTATTGGGAAAGCTTCTAACTTATCTCCATAACAGATAATGGTAGTTGATGTTTTTAGATAGATGTTACTTATCATTTTAGGGAAAGCTCCATTTATTAACTAGTGTTTTTAATAGGAATGGGTACTGTATTTTGTCAAAAGCTTTTTCTGCATATCTTGAGATGATGGCATTTTCTAATGGTTTTGCTAATAATATGATCAATTATCCTAACAGTTTTGATGATATTAAAACTAGTATTCCTGGTATAAATCCCATCTAGTCATAGAGCATTGTCCTCATGATAAATTTTTATAATCTCTTTGCTAATATTTTATTTAAATTTTTGCATCAATATTCATTAGGGAAATCAGTTTTTAATTTTTGTCCTCTGCCTTGGTCTTTGCTGGTTTATATATCCATATTATATTTTTGTCATAAAAGAAATTTTGCAGGATTCTGCTTACTTTGGAATTAATTTTTTAAAAAAAATTATTTATTTTTTAAAAATTCATTTGCAAATTTATTTGCCCCTGGAGATTTTTCCTTAGGAATTTAACTAATTATTAGTTCAATTTCTTTCTCTAAAAGGAGGTCATTTAAATCTTTCATATTTCTTTTCTGTTAATCTGGGTGATTTATATTTTTGCAAATATCCACCCATTTTACCTAGATTGTCAAATTATTGGCATGTAGTTAGGCAAAATAGCTCCTAATTACCATTTCCTCTTCATTGGTGGTGAATTCACCTTTTACATTTTTGACACTGGTAATTTGTTTTTCATCTTTCTTTCTAAAAGCAAATTAACCAATGATTTATTATTTTATTGGCTTTCCTTCTCCCCATAAAACTAGACTTCAGTTTTATTTACTAGTTCAATAGTTTTCTTA
Source organism: Myrmecobius fasciatus (assembly GCA_023553655.1). Taxonomy (NCBI): domain Eukaryota; kingdom Metazoa; phylum Chordata; class Mammalia; order Dasyuromorphia; family Myrmecobiidae; genus Myrmecobius; species Myrmecobius fasciatus. The sequence goes on from JAJPUD010000945.1 coordinate 466,211, forward strand.
CTTTCAATTTTTCAACTCTCTCCTTTGACTTTTATAATTTCTAATTTGGTATTCAATTGGGGGTTTTTAATTTGTTTGTTTTCTAGTTTTTTAAATGTGCATGCTGATTCACCATCTGTTCTTTCTCATTTTATTCATGTAAGCATTTAGAGATTAAATTTCTCCAAAGTACTACTTTGGCTACATCCCATAAATTTTTGTATGTTATCTCATTATTGTCATTCTCAGTGATGAAATTATTGTTTGTTGAAGAAGATAGATATAGAATAGTTATTTATATAGAAAAATCCTCTGATCACCACTTAAAAGAAATCCTATTAGAAAAACTTACAGAAACATGATTACCAAATTTTGAAACCTCTATATCAAAGAGAAAATTGTACATGCAACAAGTACAACAGTACCAACTACCACAACAACAATTCAAATACACTGTAGCCACCATTAGAATCATGAGACTTATAAGAAGCTACAATAAAAGACCACAGGTCTTATAATACTATTTTTAAAGAGCAAAATAACTCTGGTTCAGGCTGAAAATATCACATTCAGCAGAATTAACCATAATCCTGAATGGAAAAAAAGATATTCAACAAATTGCTAGACTTTTAGGATTTTATTGCAAAAAAACCCGAACTTAATAGAAAATTCGACATATAAGAGTCAAGAGAAACACCACAGACTACTTTCAAGAGATTAAATAAGGACAAACGGTGTTCCATATGTAGAAATATAAACCATATGTCTAAGACTGTCATTAATAATTGGGTAGTTCAAAGGGGTACAGCTGAGTAAGGTAGGATTCTTAAAAAGCAAAACTGTAGGAAAAGGTAAAAATAATTATGTTATATGAATGAAATGTGAGAGCAAGAACTGAGCCAGAGGAATTAGATGAGGGAGGAAGTCTGGTAGTGTTGAAATGCTAATCATATTAGGAATGGGTTAAAAAGAGAACCATACATACAAGAATATATACATATAGACATACACACATATATACATATAGTATATGAATATAAATACAAATATATATATATATACACATACACACAAGGATATAAAATTCTTCAGAATTTACAAAGAAATAGGAGGGGGAAGTAATAGGGATAATATGCAATATTAATGGGAATGGGATAAAGTGTGTGGACTAGGGTGAATGCAATAAAGAGGGAAGGAAAGGGTAGGAGGAAAAGATAAAGGAGGGATCTTTGAAGTGGGAAGGAGGTTAAATAATAGCAAAGCAAGTTATTGGGTAGAAGTAAAGTACATGAGTCTGCAGGAATAAAAAACAAGAAATACACACAAAAACAGTAATAATGCTCAGGAGAAGAATTTATTGGAACTAAAAAGCAGGGTTAGTAATCATTGATGTAGACAAAGCTAAAGTTAAAATAGATTCAGTTAAAAGAGAAAAATAGGGAACTACAATTTTATACCAGACATATTAATATTGTAGTTTTTCTCTATTCAAAATAACTAGATAACAGATGTCTGGAATTTTATTGTGGCATAGGGAATGATGAGTTAGTGAATTTAGAAAAATATAGAAAGCCTTTTACCTAAGAAGGATTGTGTTATCTACCTTTAGAAAGGACAGAGAACAAACTTAGTACAACCTTTCATAGATATATATGAATGCCTATGTGTATGATTATAGGTATCTATGTATATGTATATATGTGCACACATGTATATATGTGTTTATGTATGCATGTGTGTAGATAAATAGTAGAGGTATACATGCATACATATATAAATGTAACAAAAACCTTTAAGGAACCAAAAGAAGATAGTTCTGAATACATATTTTATTTTTATATACACTTTCTTGAAATGGAAATTTATTTTTATATATTTTGATTCTTCTTATGTTCTTCTGTGCACATGACAGTTTTGTCTTTTTATGTATTTTGAATATAACTTTTAGCTACATAAATATATATTAAAAGAAATTATTGATTTCCTCTTTATGATTTGTTGTTTGCACTACTCATTCTTTAGAATTAGATTATTTTCCAATTTTTACTATAACTTTCTATGGCCTCTATGTACAAATTACATTTAAATTTTATTGCATTATAATCTGAAAAGAAAACTTTTACTATTCCTGTCTTTCTGCACTTGATTGTGAGATTTTTTGTGCCTTATACATGATCAATTTTTGTTTATATGCCATGTGCCATTGGAAAAAAAGAGACATTCCTTTCTTTCTCTATGCAATTTTCTCCAGAAGTATATCATATTTATTGTAAAATTCTATTCAACTCAACTTCTTTGTTATTTATTTTGTGGTTATATTTATCTAGTTCTGAAGGGGGGAGATTAAGGTCCCCCACTAGTAGAATTTTGCTTCCTATTTCTTCACTTTCTTCTTTGGAAATTTGGATGCTATAACACTTATTGCACATATATTTAGCATTGATATTACTTCATTGTCTATGGTCTCTTTTAGCAAAAAGTAATTTCCTTCCTTATCTTTTAGTTAGATCTAACTTTTGCTTTGTTTGAGATCAGGATTGCTACCCAGGGTTTTTGGTTTTTTTTCGACTGAAGCATAATAAATTTTACTCCAGCCTTTTTCCTTTACTCAGTATGTTTCTGTGCTTCAGATGTGTTTTTTTTTTAAGAAACATTATACAGTAGGATTCTGGTTTTTAATTTACTCTGCCATTCACTTTCATTTTATGAGAGAATTCATCCCATTCACCTTCTAATTATGATTACTACTTATATTTTCCTCTGTTTTATATTTCCCCTTTTCATGCTTTTCTCTCTCCTTTCACCCTTTCACCCTCATTAGGGTTTTATCTTCTTCTTCTGTCTTTCCTTTTATCTGTCCTCTTTTCCATCTCCTCTTTGTTCTCCTCTCCCTTCTAGCTCTCTCTTTTTTTTTTTCTTTTCCCTTTCCCCTCTACTTCTCTATAAGGTAAAATAGATTTCTCTACTCAATTGAGTGTATATGTTATTCCTTCTTTGAGCCAAATATAGTTATAGTTAGATTCAAACAATGGTCATCTCTTCTCTTTCCATTTACTGTCACAGATCTTTACTGCTACTTCATGTGATATAATTTACTCCATTTTTTCCTCCCCCTTTCCTCTTCTCCATGGAAAATATTTTTTCACCCCTTAAATTTTTTTCATAATTACATCAAAGTAACTTCATACCCACAACCTTATATCTAGGTATGCCTCTTATAAACTTAATGAATATAGAGTTTTTGAAAATTAGAAGTATCATCTTCCCATGTAGGGATGTAAACTGTTTAATCTTATTGATTATTATAAGTTTATTTTTCTTTTCTGTTTACCATTTTATATATTTTTTTGAGTCTTGTAATTAATATGGTTGACTCTTGGTTATAATTCAAGCTCCTTTTTCTTCCATAATATCATGTTCTGAGCCATCTGATTCTTTAATTTATATGCTCCTAAGTTTCATGTTATCCTGACTGTGGCTTTTTGGTATTAGAATTATTCTTTCTGCTTTTTGTACTATTTTCTTTGAAATTTGATTATAATGTACTTTGGAATTTCCATTTTGAACTCTTTCAGAAGGTGATCAGCAAATTCTTTCAAGGACTATTTTATCTTTTGTTTGTAGGATATCAGGGCAATTTCCTTCATGATTTCTTGAAAGATGTTGCCCAGGTTCTTTTTCTGATCATGACTTTTAGATAGTTCAAAAAATTCTTAAATTCTCTCTCTTGGGTCACTTTTCCAGGTCAGCTGTTTTTCCAATAAAATATTTTATATTTTCTTCTATTTTTTTTATTTTGTTTGACTCATAGAGTTATTAGCTTCCACTTTGCTAATTCTAATTGTTAAGGATTTTTTTTTCAGTTGGCATTTTTACCTCTTTTTGCTAATTCTACTTTTAAAGGAATTATTTTCTTCAGTGGATTTTTCCCCATTTGGCCAATTTCATTTTTTAAAGTTGTTTTATTCAGTCAATTTTTGTCTTTCCTTTTGTAAGTTGTTGACTTTTTCATAATTCGCTTGCATTTCTTCTCAGTTTTTAATCTCATTTTTTTCTTCTCCCTTTCTTGATTTTTAAAATTCTTTTTGAGTTCTCCTAAAAATACTTTCTACTTTTGAGACCAATTATATTCTCCTTTGAGGTTTTTCATGTGGACATTTTAACATTATTGTCCTCTTCTGAGATTTTGTTTGATATTCCCTGTCATCATAGTACTTTTCTATGTTCAGGTTTATTTTTGTTTTTTGCTCATTTTTTAAAAGTTGAACTGTGCTCTTGGAGTACAGGGAGTACTGCCCCAAACTTTTTGCACTGGGGGTCAGAGGCCTGCTCACTGGCTTTATAATCTGGAGTCTTTGGGGCTGATGGCTTGCCCATTGTGCTACAATTCCTGTTGAACACTGGATTCCAGGGCTGGCAGGTTATCTGGAGTACTAGGCCTGGAGGTCTCACAGTTGGCCATCTGTGCCACTGGCCTGTTGAGCCAGAACTGTGGGGTCTGGCTTGCTATGATACCACCTGTGCTGAATTGTGCTCCTCTTTTACCAAGTAAAACAGGCATTTCCTAAAGTCCAAGTTATCTTGGACTGGAAAACAATTTCACTCCATATTTTTGTGGATTTTGCCACTCTAAAATTCTTTTAGTGTCTTGATTTAATACTGTTTCAGAGGGAAACTGGGGAGAGTTGAGGAAATTTCCTAGTTTTATATTCATTCTGGCTAGTGTTCTCCCCTCTCTTCTCTCTGAATGGAAATTCTTAAATGAAACCCTGGGCAATTAAACTGACTTCCCATGAACAACCATCTCCTGAAGAGTCATATGAAGCTATTTACAGGCAAGATTAGACGGTACGTCATAGTAGTCGGAGATTTTCTGGCCATTGCAGAGGTGCCTTCTCCTGAAATTCTGCATATATATGTCCTGGTACATGGAGTTAAATTCAGACTCTCTCTTGAGTTTTGGGTAATAGACATAAGTTGGAATTTAACTATAGTTTCCAATCCTGAATCTCCTTTAGCTCTGCATAGAGTCCAGTGGTTTAGGCTGGCACTGCTCTTAGGTAAGTATAAATCTTCCTTGGTTTTTGGATAAGAAGGGGTAGGTATTCAGAGTGAACTTCACTTTGGCAAGAAATACAATTCTTCTATTGTGTCTCTAGAGATGGATTGGCAGACAAGAGACATTCAGGCTGGAAACTGATTCCCTTTTGCATTAATCATATTGGCCTCTGACTTCACAAAAATCTGCCTGTGAAACACCAGATTCAGCTATCAAGAAATCTGCATATCTATGTATCCCTCAATATTTCAAGGGATTCTTCCTAATTTTAGTGAACAATTTTCACATGGCTGAATCAATGAACAAAAAATGGCTTGTGATTATTATGTACTAGCATTATATTAATCCCTAAGGATGCCAATAAACAGTGAAGACAGTCCCTGATCTCTGAAGTTTCCATTATAATAAGAGGGGAGAAATCATACACATAGTGGGGTGCTAGTCAGAAAGTGGTACTTTGTTGTAGAATGCGATAAGTATGATGAGTCAGGGCCTATTGGAATAATATTGTATATTCTTCTGGGAACAATGGCAGAGATCATAGCTGCAGAACTAGAGAGTTGTTGGTGAGAGAAAGAAATGATTATATGTCACTACTCTCCCCTACCTCAAATTCTGGGTTCCCTTTAGATGCAGCAATGCTATTGAAACAGCTAGAAGAAGAAGGAAGTGGTCAGAGTCAAGGTTAGAATTAAGCTAATAAACAGCTTAAAGGGATCTCAGAAGTCATTATTTCTTGATCAGAGGAAACAAGAGTGATGATAAATAGTAGAAACTTTTTGTTTTGTTATATTTTCCTTATTGTCATGTATTAACTATCTATTAAAGAGCTGAATGAGAATCTTTTATATACCTAACATAAACACAGATACCTACATAAAATCACTTAATCTGTTATAGGAAAAGTTCTACCTCCCTTCCTTATCTTCTATCATTCCCTTCCCTCCAACTCATATTCTTTTAATCAAGTAGGGAGGGAGATATGAGTCAGCAAAACATTCAGTAGGTAGATTGAAGTAAAGATTGGGGAAATGTGTGGGAAACATTAAAGAAAGGAAATTTTCCTATGTCAGAGTTGCCAACTTCAGGAAGTTGAGTTGTGAAGATAGAATTCAGTGCAAAGAGCTCTGGATTAAGAGGGTTCTGATTCAAAATTTTCCTTCTGAGTAATTGGCCTAATTTTTTCAACAAATTGATAAATCAATACTTTTATAAAGTATTTCCCATAGGCAAGACACTGTGCTAAGTCCTGGGAATCGAAAGGTAAAATAGGAATAGTTCTTCTCCTCAGGGAACTTATTGTTGGGGCTCCAGTGAGATCTTTTCAGCCAATGAAATAATAGTTTGGGGGAGGGACAGAATGTAGTATCTGAGATGAGTTTATAAGGAAAGAAGGGATTCTAAGAGGCAGATGTGAGGAAGAAGTTCATTAAAAGTGCAATAAACTTTTTAGTTAGTGAAAGAATATGGCAAGAATAGATGGTGTGGCGTGACTGAGGAATTATAGGAGGGCGGTTTGTTGGTACTAAAGAGAACAGGAGGAGAGTAATTTTAAATGAAGCTGAAAAGGTCATTTGCAGTTAGGATTCTGAAGGGCTTTATATATTAAACAGAGGAGCCCATATTGATTTTAAAGACAAGGAGTCTTTGAAGTTTATTGTTTAGGGTCATCAGCTTGAACTTTCTCGGTCCATTTTTGCTTTATTGTAAAATGAAGAGAAGACTGAGGTCCTCCACCACACAGGGATAAGACAGATATATAAGAATATTTATGAAAATACTAAGATTTCTTGGAAAAAAGAAACTAAGGACAATTTTTAAATAGTTCTTATAGCAAACATAGCATATTTATTTTGGCTTGTGGAAACTTTATTAGTTGACATCCACTGGTTACTTATACTTATGGAGACCATTCATTTTGATTTTCCAGGATAGTCCTTACTGAGATGCATCTAATGAATCTTTGAAAAAGAAATATCCTCTGACACCCTGTAGATTAAAATTTTTGGCTTGGAAAAATGCTCATTATATTTGTAATCCTACAGTTTATGGATTTTGACAGGTTGTTCATATAATTCTCTGAAAATGTGTTCCTCTTTTTTTTTATCAAAAACAAAATTTGTTGTAGAATGTAATTAATAAACGGAATTATAATTCTTGAAATCTCAAAGTAGCAAAATTTTTCTTTTACCATATTTGTGATGAAATTACTTTGTTAGGGGCAGAGACAAAGACTGTTAGGGTGGGAAGGAGACAGATTAATTGTTCTCATCCTTGAAACTTCTATCCCTAAAGAGAAATTACAATGATTGTTTCTATGGTTATTTTAAAAAATGAAAGCATCACTATATGAAGTACACATCTTACCAAAGTAAGTATTTTAAATAGTATGATATTTTTTTGGTTTTAAAAATTCTAATAGTATATAAGCTGTTTTTAGAACAGGAACTATGTTTATTTTTGTCTCTGTGGTCTATGCTTTTTTAAATGTTTTGAATATAGTTGATGTTTATTAATATTTGGTGAACTGAATTAGATTTGATTAATATGTTTGTTAAAAATAGCAGTCTCTTTATTTGCAACTACCTAAGTATCTGGACCCAACTAATTAGAACTAATTTTGGGAGATGCTTCTCCAAATGGAGACAATTAATTATTATATTTTATATAATGAAGTATACTTTAATAATATTTAGGAATATACATGTATATATTGAGTATTTAAATATATATTATTTATACCTATAAAGCATATATATTTAAAATTGGTGATGATATGTTTGATAACCCTTGCAAAGTTAAAGAAAAATGGGAGAAAAGGAAAAGCATTTGTTTAGTCTGATCCTCTGAGGCATTATTATAATATTTTAAAATATCATAATCTGTGCCAATTTAAATACTTTTTCTAAAATTGGGATGAAATTAAATGGCAAGTAGTCCTCTCCCTCTCCCTTCCCACCCCCTGGAAATTTCTTGGGAAAATGGAATTTTTAAAGTGGTCAATAGATATTAATGAAGGATCAAAATTTTTCCAATTTTTGAAATATCTTGATGATAATAAATTGTAATAGCTTAATTTATTCATCCATCATGCATTAACTTGTTCTTTTATATATCACCTATATTTAAAAATTTGAATTTTTCACATGTTATAATCAGGTTATATTCTAAGAAATCTTAGGCTTCAGGAAAAAAATGTACTTAACAATGGTTGGTAACATTCTTACTATAAAGCACTTTGAGAAGTTTAAAATTTACTTGCATGACTTCTGTCACATTTTAAAATTCAGATGTTATATCAGACTTTCTGAAGGAGATATTTTCAGGTAAAGTTACGTTCCAAAATTGGCAGGACTTCATCTGGATCAAACATAAGTGAGAGAAGGTGGAGTTTCACAAAATGCCTTAAACAGAACAGAAAAAAGAGAGAAGAATTCTTGTGAAAAAGAAATATGTTGCTAAGAGAGAAAATATAGGTAAAGGATTTCAAATGGTAAGTCCAAAGTTAAGCTTTAATCAATCAAAAGCTTTTTTTCTAAAGTATATAGTCTATGCAAAGAATTGTGTTAGACCTTGGAAATATAGCATCTGCCCAAAGGAACTTAAAAATCAAGAGTGATTTGAAGGGAGAAGTCATTAGTAAAAGGAAGGATTAGAAAACATTTCATGTATGAACTAGTGTTTGAGCTTTATCTATCTATCTATCTATCTATCTATCTATCTATCTATCTATCTAT